>CALNVZ010000606.1:42319-55421 GCA_940671915.1 Paracentrotus lividus | reverse complement strand
TGTAAAATCACATTATCAATCATAACTTCATAACTAATAATCATTGATTAATCATATTTAGTACACATAAACTTTAAATTGAAGCGCATTTTTTAGAACATAAAGCGCGCGCGTAAGTACGCGCATTAAGGAATTCCGCGCGCGCAAAATTTTAAAATGTTCAAAATCACTTTATGGCTGAATTAGAGTACGTTTCAGGTCATTTTAAGCATTTCAAGAAAAATTGCGCGCGCACGATTTTGCGCGCATTAATGCGCGTAGCCAGGCGAAGAATGCAGCTTCAGATCGTCGATTTTTTGCTCTTAAAGGAATCTTGATAATATTCACAACAGTTTGACACCATTAACACTATGTTTAGACTATTTAAAACGAAATGATCGTCTGTTCAAGTTGGAACTACACGCACACGAATTTTTGTCAATTTTACCAAAATATGCCATTTTTGGCCAAAAACATGCCTACACAAAATCCTGAATAATTCTTCAGGATCAACGGCAACCCCCAATTATCTTTTCAGAGTTGGATAGAGTATGAGTTGTAGATGCGATTTCATACCTCATTTATTACTTATCGTCATTGCAACATTATCATAATGGCTCCTAAACTCAAAATTTCGATTTGCGTTTCAAAATTACCGATTTCAGCTAAATGACGCATTATCTTCAAACAAAGAGGAGTGTTTCTCACTAAATATGTGCCGTTTCTCTTTCAAATGTTCAGTATGTTGTAGCCGAGACAATTCCCTACAAGATTGACGAATTCAATTTGGTTTTACCTTGGCTTTGTAGTCTAAATTGCCGCTTAAAGGAGGCATGTCATTTCGTCACATTTGAAGTGTACGTGTATTTTGCATTGGACAAGCCGCCTCATTAGGTGGTATGTACGTATGTACATATCACCTCTTGTTATTGTCCAAATCTTCTTTTTAGGTGGTCTGTCTTTAACAGATCACCTCTTAATTTTGTCAGAATTTTCTTTATTATTATTATTATTTATTTATTTATTTATTTATTTATTTTTATAGCCAATATTTTGGTGACACTCTATCTCTTAATCTATCAAATCGATTTCTTTCAATTTCATGTCATCAATGGATGTCACTATGAAGATGTGCATCGAAGTTTTTCAAAGTCATCAGGTCAACATGACGTCATCCAGGCGCCATTTTGTAAAATTCTATTATTGCTTATAACATCGTAACCGATGAAAAAAAAAAACTCATATTAACATCAATGTAACTTAAGGTCAAGGGTAAAAAAGTTATAATTTCAAAATTCCTCTAAAGGTCATGACGCGCGCGTACGCTAACACTGATTTTTGTCCATTTTCCTTCTCAACTCATTTAATGCATTTTTTGAGGCCCTTTTGGCCCCAAGGCTTCCTGTACAGGATGTGGCCTGCCAGCATCCATTTTTATTGACCTTGCCACGTCTGACATGAGAGACCCATCAAACCTTATGTCTCTTCTCAAGCTAATTAAATCCGTGGGCCCCGCCTATTATCCCTTAATGCTGCAGTCACACAGACACTACAATTAGTTACGTTTGTGTTTTATCCTATTTCATCTTCCTATTTTGTAATTCTCATGTATTTCTTTGTTTTATTTGCATGAACGAAATGATTACTATTTCCACTGCTGGACTATGACTGCAAGGCATCCGAGGGGATCCGCAGAAATAGGTTTTGACGCAACGCGGACGCTAACTCAGAACGTAAGTTGACTGTAGCATAATATTAGAACAAGGAGAAAGAGCAAAACAACATTATGCTACAGTCACACAAGGACACTTACGTATAGTTACGTCCGGTTGCGTCCACAAATTCTTTCTTTTCTGCGGATGCCACGGATGTGCACCGTCATAGTCAGCAGTAGTAAATATTGATAATTTAGTCAGGCCAGTAAACAAAAGAAATTACATAGGAGAATAAAGAATAAGAAGATGAAATAAGATTGAAACAACACAAACGTATCTATACGTAAGTGCTGTGACATGCATCATAAATTTGATAACTGGTAATAAGCGACTAATTGAGTAACATTAGTATAGTGTTACAGACTTTTAAAAGGCCTCTGAATGACTCGCACTTTGAACATCGTGACACGGTCATGCGAACGTTAAATAACGAAAAAAAAACAAGATTGTTTATTGGTAATCTATGGGAAGAATGCGTAACCAACAAATCTATGAATTTCGCACCCCCTGTAATTCGAAACATCATAAACCATTGATTACTTTATGGATATATTTAGTGCTGTGAGCTTTTAGGACTTTTGATAGCTTGAAGTTCATGCATTTGATACCACAAGTGTAATTGAGAAGTATACAGCTCCATAACGCATTTTGGTAATTGTTGTCACCATCGTGTGTGCAATTTGCCCACTAGTGCGCCAAGTTAACATCACTTGCCAATGACAAGTATCCCCACTGACTGGTTATTTTGTACATTAAAGTAACCCCTACAAGGTTGCTGCTGTATGTTGAAGCGACAACATTTAATGGAGAATAAACTGCAGCCAGTTCCAAGGTAATGAATAGTATAGTGACATTCAGAGGCAACATTCAGCATTCAAAACAAAACTATCATCCATACTTTAATCTTTATTACAAGAATGGTTCATACAATAGCTCGATTTACCCTCTTTTCAAAATGATAACATTGTTACACTGATCGCAAATAAGAAAGAATGAATTATTCAATAATCAATGGGTACATGACGATGACGCCAAAATGGACATTTGAGCAAAAACACATTGTGCCCTACAAATCTTCGTGAACTTCTTTAAATGGCTTTCACAATTTGAGAATTGATTGTGTGGTCTATGTTACACTAGGTTATGCTGTGCCTTCCGATGAAAAAAATTTGAGTGAATATTTGTTAATTATGACCTTAATAAACTTGAGACTCCATGTCTGTCGCATCTAATAAAAACGCCCATTAACAAAGACTAATGCAATTTCAGTACGCGCATTGTGGAGTGACCTCTGAATCATCCACACAATGCAATGGTAAATGGACTATGTCTCCCTGGCTAAAATTAAAAATTAAAACCCTTCTTGATTGTTTACAATTTATCTGCTTGCTCTGTATATAGCTCTAGGTGGCGTATTCAAAACTTACTACACAGAATTTTTGAAACTCTGCCGAATAAGATGCTAGCATGTTAGTTTTTTATGCGCATTTTTCAAAATTCACAAAAATTGATTCTCTTTATTTGTTTACAATTTATTTTGACTTCTTTTTTTTTTCCATTAGTAGAGCTACATGGAAGTTACCAAACTCTACACAGAATTTTAAAATTTGATGTTGAAAATTGTCTATATAATATGCTAATTAGCAAAATTCTTTAAAAAGATAACATATAAATGCTTCATTCTCCTTAAGTTCAAATACATTAGGTGATTACGTAGTACATCCATCACCCTCCTGTTATGTCCCAAATCTTCTTTTTTAAAGCTTTTTATTCTTCATGAACAAATTTCATTAGAAAACGCATAACCAATAAAAATAAGCATTAAAATTTTTAAACTTTCAGCAATGATAGTCACATTGAAAATCTAGCACTAAATCTTTTCACTATTACATAATTGTGACGTCTCTAGACGCCATTTTTGTAAAATCAACATTAACAATCATAACTTTATAACTTAATATCATTATCAATCAAATTGTAAGTACACATAAACTTTTCAAATTGAAACGCATCTTTTTAAAATAATGCATTGCCGATAGCGCGTTAAGTACGAAGCTTCATTAGAATTACGCTACTTTATGCTTGCCGCCAAAAATTTTAAAATGTCAAAATTCACTTTATGGTGTCTGAAAGTAAGTACGTTTCAGGTCTTAAGCATTTCAAGAAGGAAAAAATGCGCAGATTGCGCTACACAGATTTACAACGATTTTCGCGCGCCTTTATCTAAATGCGCCTCGTAGGCGAAAGAAGAATCAGCTTTAGATCATGATATTTTGCTTCTATATATAAAAGTAATCATTTGAAATACTTATTGACAGAACAATTTCGAACACCATAATCACTACTTTTTTGTAGAATATATAAAACAAATGATGGTCGTTAATGTTGAAACAACTACGCGCACATTTTATCGGAACGAAATTAATTTACCAAAATATTGCCATTTTTTATGGAGGCCCACAACAACCACATGCCTACACAAAATCCTGAATATAATTCTTCAGGATCAACGGCACCCCCAATTAGTCTTTTCAGATAGTTTGGACTCAGAGTATGAGTGTAGATGCGATTATCATACCCTCATTTGTGTATTATCGTTCATGACATTTATCATAATGGCTTCCTAAACTTCAAGATTTTCGATCTTTCAAAATTACCGAATTTCAGCAAAATGACGCTAGTGTATCTTTATACAAGGAAGAAGTGTTTCTCAGTAAATAGTGTACTTTCTACTGTCAAAATGCTCAGAATTTCATATATTTGTAGCCGAGACATTGTCCCTGCAAGCATTGACGAATTTAATTTGGTTTTACCCCCAGCTTGATAGTCTTTCAAAATTTGCGCTTTAAAGAAGGCATGTGCATTTCATCACATTTGAAGTGTATCGTGTATTTTGCAGTTGGACAAGCCGCCTCATTAGCTGGTAGGTACGTATTGTTACATAGCACCTCTTGTTATTGTCGCCGAATCTTCTGTTTTCTTTTTATTTTATTTTATCTTTCCGACATTCTTGGTGACAACAATAACTCCAAAAATAATCATTAAAGTAGTTCAAACTTTCGAGCAATGATAATCATCATGAAATCTGAGCACTGAAATCTTTTCTAGCTCAATTAGCATTAAATGACGTTCATCAGACGTCCATTTTTGTAAAAATCACGATATCAATCATAACTTTATAACTAATAATCATGATCAATCAAATTTAGTACACATAAACTTCAAATTGAACGCATCCTGGATCTTTTAGAACATAATGCCCTGCCGCGTAGTACGCGCATTAAGGAATTAACGCGGCGCCGGCAAAATTTTTAAAAAGTTCAAAATCACTTTATGGCTGAAAAGTAAATACGTTTCAGGTCCATTTTAAGCATTTACAAGAAAAATATTGCGCGCGCCCGATTTTCGGCCGCAAATTAATGGCATAGGCGAAGTAATGCAGCCTTGAGCATCATTGATTTTTGCTCTTAAAGTAATGCTTGATAAATATTGACAACAATTTGACCCATAATCACTACTTTTTAGAATATTATAACGAAATGATGTCTGTTCAAGTTGAACTACACGACACGCGAATTTTTCAATTTTACCAAAATATGCCATTGCCAAAAACATGCCTACACAAAATCCTGAAAGTAACTTCAGGATCCAACCGGCAACCCCCAATTATACTTTTCAGCAGTAATGAAGAGTATGATTGTAGATGCGATTTCATACCTCATTGTTACTTATCGTCATTGCAACATTATTCATAATGGCTCACAAAAAACTCGAAGGAAATTCGATTTGCGTTTTCAAAATTTAACCGATCCAGCAAAACTAACGAATATCTTTATACAAGGAGGAGTGTTTCTTTAAATGTGCGCCGTTTCTCTTTCAAATGATCAGGAAGTATTTGTAGCCGAGACATTTCCCTGCAAGCATTGAACGAAATTTAATTTGTTTTACCCCCAGCTTTGTATCTAAATTGCCGCTTAAAGAAGGCATGTCATTCATCACATTGAAGTGTACGTGTATTTTGCATTGGACAAGCCGCCTCAATCATAGTGGTATTGTACGTACTGTACATAGCACCTCTGTTATTGTCTGATCTTCTTTTTCTTTTTTTTTATTTTATTTTCCTGTACGAATCTTGTAGACACAATAACTCCAAAAATAATGCATTGAAAGTATTTTCAAACTTTCAGCCAATGATAACATCATGAAATCGAGCACTGAAAACTTTCTAGCTCATTTAGCCCATAATGTGAGTCATCTAGACGCCATTTATTGTTTTTAAAATCATAATTTATACAATCATAACTTCATAACTAATAATCATTGATTGATCAAATTTAGATACACATACAACTTCAAACTGCAAAGCGCGATCCTTTTAGAAGCATAATACGCCGCGGTAAGTACGCCCATTAAGGAATACGCGCACGCAAAAATGTTAAATATGTTCTGTGAGAGAATCAGTTTATGGCTGAATAGAGTTAACTCCCGTTTCAGCGTCAATTTTAAGCATTTCAAGAAAAAATATGGCTGGGCGCACGATTTGCAGCCGCATAATGCGCGTAGGGCGAAGAATGCAGCTTGAGATCATGATTTTTTGCTCTAAAGTAATCTTGGATTAAATAATATTAAATTGGACAGAACAATTTGACACCATAAAATCACTATTTTTAGAAAATTTAACGAAATGATGTCTGTTTCAGAGTTGAACTACCGCACGCGGAGATTTTTGGTCAAGTTTACCAAAATATGCCAGTGTTGTTGGTCCAAAAACGATGCGCTACACTAAAATCTGAATAGATTCGTTCAGGTAATCTAACGGCAACCCCCAATTATCTTTTCAGAGTTGGATAGGTATGAGTTGTAGATGCGATTTCTTAGCCTTCAATTTGTTAGCTTATTCGGTCATTGCAACATTATCATAATGGCTTCCGAAACTCAAGATTTCGATTGTGCGTTCAAAATTACCGCATTTCAGCAAAATGACCGCATTATCTTTAGTACAAGGAGGAGTGTTTTTCTCAGTAAATATGTTGCCGTTTCTCTGTCAATATGCTCAGTATGTTGTAGCCGAAAACCATTTCCCTGCAGATTGACGAATTTAAGTTGTTTTACCCCCAGCTTTGTTAGTCTAAATTTTGCGCTTAAGAAGGCATGTTCATTTCATCACATTTGAACGGTGTACTGTATTTGCATTTGGGACAAGCCGGCCTCATTAGTGGGTATGTACGTATGTACATAGCCAACTCTTGTTATTTCCGAATTCTTCTTTTTCTTTTTTTTTATTTTTATTTTTCCTGTTACAATTCTTGTAGAACAACAATAACTCCCAAAATTAATGCATTTAAAGTATTTCAAACTTTTCAGCAATGAGTAGATCATCATGAAATATCTGAGCACTGAAATCTATTTCTAGCTCATTTAGTCATTAAGTGTTGACTCATCTAGACGCCATTTTGTAAAACTCACATTATTGCAATCATAAACTCAGTAAAACTAATAATCAGATGATATTGATCTAAATTAGTACACATTAATACTTCAAATTTGAAGCGGGCATCTTTTAGAACATAATGCTGCTTTTCAATGTCGCCAAGGACGGCATTAAGAGAATTAAACGCGCGCGCAAAAATTTTAAATAATTGTTCAAAATCACTCTATGGCTGAAGTTTATGAGTTACGTTTCAGTTCATTTTAAGTAGTTCAATGTAAAGAATTGCGCTAGCGCGACGATTTTGCGCGCAATTTAATGCGCGGTGATGGCGAGAAGGAATGTGCAGCTTAGCATCATTGCATTTTTTGCCTCTTAAAGTAAGTCTTGATAATAATTGTGACAACAATTTGACACCATTAATCACTACTTTTAGAAGAGTTTATAACGAAATGAAATTGCCTCTGTTCAAGTTGGAACTACGCGCACGCGAATTTGCCAATTTTACCAAAATATGCCATTTTTTGGCCAAAAAATACAGCCTACACAAACTCCTGCAATAATTCTTCAGATCAACTGGCAACCCCCAATTATCTTTTTCAGAGTTGATAGAGGTATGAGTTGTAGATGCCGATTTCATACCTCATTTTTGTGTTACTTAAAAACATCGTCATTTGCAACATTATCATAAATGGCTCCTAAACTCAAGATTTCGATGTTGCGTTTTTCAAAATTAGCCGATAATCAGCAAAATGACACATATCTTTATACAAGGAGGAGTGTTTCTCGTAAATATTGTGCCTGTTTCTTCTTGTCAAATGCTCAGGTATGTTGTAGCCGGAGACATTTCCCTGCAAGATTGACGAAATTTAATGTTGGTTTACCCGCTTTGTAGTCTTAAATTTGCGCTTAAAGAAGCATGTCATCTTTCATCACATTTGAAGTGTACGTGTATTTTGCAGTTGGACAAAGCCGCCTCATTAGTGGTATGTACGTTATGTACATAGCACCTCTTGTTTTGTCCGAATCTTCTTTTTTCTTTTTTTTCTTATGGTGGATTGGTTACAAGATATATGCATGTCAATCATTAGCCACACTACTTGTTATTGATCCGGATATACAGCCGAATCTTTTGTTTATTTTTTCTTTTTTTTCTATTTTACTGTGACAATTACACTTTAGAATCACTCCATAGGCAATAAACTACAAAAGAAAAACATAAATAAATGCATAAATATAAAAAATCATTTTGCCACCACAATTGCCAGGCTTTCTAAGCCCAATGATATATATCATCAATTCCTTAATAAATCATTAGATAAGGCACGAATCTTTTCTAGCTTTAATTAAAGCATTAATGTGACGGTCATCTAGACGCTTTTGTATTAAAACATAATTTACTATTCATCAGATGCAAACCCAATAAATAACATAACTATAACTCCACAATTGATACTAATGAAGCGAATACCTATAGTACACCAAATAAACTTCTAATATGTGCAAACAGCGCATCTTAGCGTGCGAGAGAGAGTGAGAGAGCCAACACAATAAAACAAAGACCCGCAATGGGGATCCGTATTGCGCGCTTGAAGACCACGCGCAATTAAGGAATTCACGCGCGCGCATAACATTTAAAAATAGCTCAAAATTCACCTCTCTATCGATGACATTAAGAAAGTATACGTTACAGGTATATACATAAAGTGCAATTTCAAGAAATGAGATATTGCGTATTCTAAAAAGGTACCGAGGCCAATTCGCCTTCATATTATATGACTACATTTGCCAACCTCACGAACCAACGATCCTTGCGCAGAGTGCTATTCAACAACTGTTTAAAGCACAGGCAAAGAATGTCGGAGGCTTCGAGTTTATCCTTTCGACTTTTTATCTAGAGTAAAGCGATTCGTGAGAGTGTACACACTGTGCGATCTAGACAGAAATTTGACAACCAGGAAAGTAGACGACGTTGAGGTGTTAGGACTATTTAAAACGAACATATTGATAGTTTTTTCATGCCAATCCAGATTGGAAATCTTACCATCGCAAGACGAATTAGTGTTAGTGTGGCAATTTGTAGGCGCGAGATACCCGAGTGTATACCTATGCGTGTTGGACTCGAGAATGGAGAGTGCGAGAGCGGCTGGACAGCGAAATAGTTCACCTCAAATGAAATTCGTGTGTAGGATCAAACGGCAATACTCTCCGCGAGGTTAGCTTTTTTCAGATATTCTTTGGATGTGGGTGTCCAGTGCAGGAAAGATTATATGGTATGTAAGCATGGGAAGATTAGACGAATCCGTACATTTATTACTTTAGTCAGGTCCTAGGCTAGCAACGATTATCAAAAATGAGCTCTACTCAAAAATATCTATTTGCGTTTTTTCTAAAAATTAACCTAGTATTCTCAGGAACCTAAACAAACAATTCTGTTACTATGTTCTTCAATCATATAGAGCGAGAGAAGTGTATTCTTACTAAATATTGTATCTACAGCGTGACGGTTCTTTTTATCCACAAAATGGTTCAGGTGAGTGTATTGTAGCCGAAAGACAATTCACCTACAGATTTGACCCACATCGTATTCAGAAATTTGTTTGTTCACCGCCGTCCTGTGGGCTTGGTGTGAGTGCGTGAGGAATGCCCCCACAGTGAAAGCGCGCGCTGTTAGAGAGAGGCATGTCATTTCGTCACGAGTGAAGATTAAGGTTAACGTGTATTCCATTGACAAGCCGCGCTAACATTATAATTGTTGGTTGTATGAGCGTATTCCGAAACAGTATAGTCACCTCTTGTTATAGGCTGGTCCAAATCTTCTTTTAGGTGGTCTGTCTTTAACAATAACTATCACTCTCTTGAGAGTGTTTGTACAGAATTTCTTTATTATTAATTATTATTTACAAGATATATATATTAATTTATATATTTATTTAGGTGGTGATATTATAGCCAATATTATTTTTGGAAGACATCTTGCTATCTTCTTTAATCTATTCAATATTATAATTTTCTATTTTTTCTTTAATTTCATGTCAATCAACCACGGATGTACTGTTACATAAATGAAGATGTGCATCGATGTTTTTCAAAGTCATAGGTCAACATTTGACGTCATCCAGGCGCCATTTTGTGAAAGATTCTATTTATTGCTTATAACATCTGTAAGCCAGCACTGCGAAAAATGAAAGACCATGCATCATTAACATCAATGTAACTGTAACCTGCAGTCAACGTGTGGTTAAAACTTATAGTATTTTATGTAATTTTCTTCTATATTTTATTCACATAACCCTATACAAGGTGCATGAGCGGCGGCGAAGCAGTAACGGAGAGTGGTGGGTGGGTAGTGGGTCTGCAGGCGTCAAAATTTAGAAAAGATGCTTCCAATATGAATACTTTGTAACGAAGTTCCTCAAGGAGATAGTATATGCTATGTTTTGCATTTAGCGATTTAATTTAGTCGTTGTATATCAGACAGTTTTTCAATTTTGCAGTTCGCTGCTCTCCGCGCAGGTGCAAGTGCGCAGGACAATAAATTACCGTGCTCAACACAACCTTTGCGCGTTAGTAACAATAATGAAGCAACAGACCAAAGGTCAAGATCGGGAAAGGCGGAATATTACATTCCATGGTGAGTGGCCAAATCTAATAGAAGCATTAAAAATATTGAAAAACATTAGTTTGAATAAACACAAATATAACAAAAATATGAATACGACCAGAAAATAATAAAAGCAAAAAACTAACAGACCTCTAGTCAAAACCTTTTCAAGGGCGGAGGACAGCAGCGCAACTGCGACGGCATTTCCTTCATGCATCAATAGGCCCCAAATAGTTAGGGTCCAAGACACACAGAGTCTGGCTTACTAAAAATCAGCATAAATGTAGCTACATTTATTAAAATAGATCTCACGTATTTTAATCCGCCAATTTTTTTTTTCAATATGAACATGGTTCAAGATTTATTTTCGTAATTGCCAGATTACATTTAATCATGAGAACTAAATTTGATAGAGTTACCCAAAGGAAGACAAGAGAGACAGGAGATGATTCATATATTAGTAAACAGTGAGTAGTTCGGTGCGTGAGGAGTAGCCATGAGTGGGTGGGTGAAGTGAACGGAAATGAGCAATGGGTGGGAGGTGTACTCCTGAGTGTTGGTAAGGGTGGAGGAGGTTATCGGGGGATAAGGTGGTGATTTGGTCCGGTGTGGTATGACGTCGATGCAAAATGGCGCCTAAACCACAAATTTCGGGTTTTTTGAAAATGACGTTCAATTAAAATTTATGCAAAATTTTGATTAAAACTTCTGTAAATGATTTTTGGTCACATTCTTCGCCTCAAATTTTTCAATTATTAATTTGTATTAGTCTGGCGAGCCGACTATACTGTCTTTTCGGGTGTGCTTGTGAGAAGGAGGCTGGCTAAGTAGACGCTCTAGATTTTTTTCATTTAAAACCACTAATGGCATCACACATCATTGTATATCAAAAAGTAGTATGCATCAAAATATTTATTTAAAGGTCATGCTCATTGGTTGAGGGCGTGCAGTATGATCAGATCGTCAAGTGCGCCGTAAGTGTGCGAGCAGCAGTGCGTAGGAACTTTGAAACTTTAAAACTTTGCCTACTATTAATAGCCCATACTCTGAAGAATACAAAATAAGCCATTTTACTTCAATTTATGTGAGCATTTCCCTCACGTAACATTTGGGCAGACGTGTCACTCCTTAGGTCAGATGAGAAATGGAAGAGCTGGGCACTCTAGGCAAGAAAATTCTTTTCTTAAACATATCATACGTTTGGGCAAATCAGACTTGGGAATCATGACCTGGTGACCTTAAATCCACAACTATGCTCTGCGTTATCTTATTAGTGCTGATATTGCCTTCTTCGTAGTTTATCTATGAGACCCGAATGCATCTCTAGTCCTATTTTCTATCTATTAGGGGTGGAGAGTGTTTAGCTCAATCGGTTAATCAAATGACCGTGGCTGCGGCGGGTGCGTAGTGGCGAGTGATGTGTCTATCTATTCATTTATTTTTTTATATTTTTTATATTTTATTTTCCACAAGTCAATTGTTCCACCTACAGTCATGAAAAAATCATATAAAAAAATCATACTAGACAGTCCCACAACTAATTCTGCCCAACATCCACGAGAATTAAAAATCTAGTTTGTTTTTTTTTCTTTTTTGGAGCTGTTAGAGTGACGGTGAAGGACAGAACTATACGGCGGAAGATTATAGAAGCACCCCACAACTCGAAAAAAATTAAATGCATTGAAAAAACATAATTCGCAAATTCATTGGCGCGGGAGCAATGATAGATCATTCATAAACACTCTGAGCAACTGTAAATCGTTTCATGCTCATTTTACCCACCCATACTGTGAGCTCAGTTCTAGACGCCATAATTTGGTAAAATCACATATTATCAATCATAACTTCATAACTAATAAAGTGGTCAGTGAGTGTGAAGTGCGAGTATGGGTGAGTGGGGAGCAGCATGAAAGAATTTCAGAATGTTGTTTGAAGCGCATCTTTTAGAGCCTATAATGCGTTGGCAAGGGCGCTGTAGAGCAGTATCCGTGTCATTTAATGAAAAACAGCGGAGTGTGGCAAAAATTTTAAAAAATGTTTCTCTTCTAATCACTTTAAAGGCTAGAAGTAGAGTTACCCATTTCAGTCCATATTTTAATGGCTAATTCAAAGAAAAAATTTGCTGTCCACTTGGGCGCGCACGATTTTTGCGCGCATTAATGCGCGGTAGCGAAGAATGCAGCTTCCAGATCGTCAATTTTTTTGCTCTTAAAGAATCTTGATCTAATATTCACAACAGTTTGACCACCATTAACACTATGTTTAACTATTTATAAACGAAATGATTCGTCTGTTCAAGTTGGAACTACGCGCATGCGAATTTTGTCAATTTTGTCAAAGAGATGCCATTTTTGGCCCAAAACATGCCTACACTAA
>CALNVZ010000606.1:0-27548 GCA_940671915.1 Paracentrotus lividus | reverse complement strand
TTAGTATTTTGAGGACGAAGAGTTTTTCTCCTCAAAGGGTTAATTTGCTGATTGTGAATTGACAGTTATGTGTAAATATTGAAAGTGGATGGAAATAAACTGTAAATAATATTCAAGGTGAATGGCACGAGTGCGAGTAATTATTTTTTAGAGTATCCATGTGACAGATATAAGCTCCTTGAAAAAATACAAATAATGTGCCCTATGTGGTTTCCGGCCTATGACGTGTGCGCCAATGTACACGCCTACACCTTGTGCATTATTATACGCAGGAGCGCTTCCTTGAAAAAATATCATTTATTTTCTAAATAGCGTTTTCATGAAGAAAAAAAATAAATAATACTAGTATATTACCCCTTTGAGAAGAAAAATGTGAGCGTGAAGGGTAAGAAACAAATTGTGTCTTATATAGTTACCCGAAGGCAAAGAATACTAGAGGGTGATTCTTTGAAAAGTGAACCTTTTTGGGAAAAAATAAAGTTTTTCCCTTTTGTTTTTAAGCTGCATATTCATATAGAGCATTGTCTGAAGTTTCATGCAATGCATTTTTTATCTTATTTTTACAAATTTTTCATGCTCATTTGCATAAATTAACATATGTAAAATTTGAATAGAAAAATGGTTTGACACTGATTTGATTGTATATGCTGGTCTCCTTACATTGATTATTGTCATTATATCATTTTTTAACTTCATTCTTTTAAATTCAACTGAAAAATAAGGGTGTTGAATTGATTGTTTTAAGATAATTAACTAAAGAAATTAATTACCTTCAAATGTCACACACGTGACCCCAAAACACGAAAAGTTAACGCCCCCCGAAAACCATAGTTCTAAATATTATTATTACAATTTTTTCTCCAAAGCTATATATAATATGCCTTGCATCTCACCAAATATGAAGCCATGATAGCTTTTAATTTAGTTATTAATTAACTTTGAAATTGGTCACACACGTGACCCAGTGGGTCACGTGTGTGACCAACTATGGTCATGCTTGAAAAAAGGGACTATGCTGTTGGGCCATTCTTTAAAAAGTGAACCTTTTTGGGACAAAATAAATTTTTGCTTTTTGATTTTAAGCTGCATATTCAAATAATGCAATGTCTGAAGTTTCATGAACTGATGTTTTTTCGTGATATTTGCAATTGTTCATTCTCATTTGCATAAATTAACAAAAATGATAATTAGATGGAAAACGGTACATAAAACATCATTTTTTAAACCCTGACTGGAAAATATATGCTGACTTCTTTACTAGGATTACGGCCAGTATATTATAATTTACCTCTATTCCTTTTAATCTAACCCCAAAAATAATGTTGTTGAATTGATTATATGACCAGAAAACACAAAAAGTTTATGCACAGCCTTAACCATGGCTCTGGTATTATAATTATTATTATTTCTCCAATGGTAGATTTAATGTACCTTGCATCTTATATGAATATTATATGAATCCATGACAAGTTTTAATTTAATTATTAATTAGCAAACAAATTGGTCACACAAGTGACCCACTGGGTGGGGGCGGTCATAAAGGTCTGATTATTTTCACTTTCATTGGCTGAAATTAATTTATCTTAGCATTATTATGCTCCAAAATGGTTCTGCAATAATTTTTGCAAAAAAACAAAGAAAAACAAAAGATCGAAAAAACAAAGAAATACATAAGAAATACATAAAATAATGAAATACATAAGAAATTTATTTCGATACCAATTTTTTTCCAAATAAAATTGTTAGGAATCCTACAAAGATTATGCAAACACAAAATTAGCATTCCAGAAGCTTTAGTTTGTCAATTAGAACAAAATTATGACCTCATGCAATGCATAAATTAGCATAATTAATTCATATAAAATAAATAATTATTATTTTGGGAAAATTAACAGTGGTTTCTTGTAGTTTACATCACACACTACCATCGTGCAAATTTTCGGCGCGCTCGCGCGATAAACAGCCAAGAACTTATAGGGGGCATCGTGGCCCCCCCCCCTCCCTCCCCAGTCTTGACAGCTATATACGAAAACATCCCAGTGACTGATTAGGGTTGAGCTCATAAAAGTTTTACCACAACGGATATAATTGCTCAAAATATACATATACTGCATATATTTATGAAATATATTCATTTTCTGTACACACGTGACCCACTAAAATTTCACACACGTGACCCGACATCACGATATAAAATAATAGATAAAAAAAAAGAAATTTCAGAGATGACTCCTATCCAGTGGTATTTTATGGTTAGCAGGTCCATAATGCATATCTCGCAGCAATAAGAACATTTCATCATTTCAAAACTGACCTTGAGCATGCATATTGTAAATATCAAAAAATATTTTTCAAATGATTGCCAAAGAAACATATTAGCATAATATAAACATTAAATCAGTATATCTTTAAAATTGTTAGAGTTATCTTTTCACGAGTATCATGTGAGCAGGAGCTGAAATTCTCAGGAACAGAATGTAATTACCCTTAAGAAAAATGATGCAAGCACGAAGCGCAAGCAAATTATTTACTATGACCAGAAAGCATGGAGATTCAAGCACTTTTGGGTTTCAATCTTTTCTTGAATAAAGAATCATTTTTGCAATTTTAATTTGATTTGATTATTAATGATTTTATATTCATGAAAAGATAAAGGATATTCATGAATTGATCTTTCACTGGAGGTGCCACCTCCAGTGAAAGATCAATTTCACACCCCTCAATTTTCTGATCAATGATTTAGCGCCCCGTAGTTTCAAGTAAATTTGGCGCCCTATGAGTTCAAGATCATTTTGACGACCCCTAATTTTAAGATCAAGTCGGCGCCCCTTTAGTTTAAGATCAATTTGTTGCCCCCTTAAGTTGAAGCGATTTGGCCCTCTCTTTGATTTTAAAATTTGGCGCCCCTAAGTTTAAGATCAAGGCACCCTCTCATGTCACGTAAATTTTGGCAGCTCCGTAAGTTTGAGATATATTTGGCACCCATAAGTTTGTTATCGATTTTGAATTGGCTCCCCTCAACTATAGATCACTTTGGATCAATTTGCCACACCCTAATTTCAAGATCAATATGGTGTCCTAAGTTAGAGATCAATAAATTATTTAGAACCACTTCCACTATTTTTCATTAATTTTTTTATTTCCCTCTTTTTCCCCCTTCGTCGTCATCTCTCTCTTGATCAACTGGAAGCATTTTTAAATGTTAAAATGATTGTCTTATGCGCCTCGAATCTTTTTAGCATCTTTGGTTTGACATCGTTTTCTTGTCGGTCTCAATGCAGCCCCATTGCGGTTTGATATCGGAGATGGAACGGCTTCGTTCGGTATTGAGTCGGAAGAAAGTCTCTATTCATTACCTCATCGATGTTGAATCGGGATTAGTTCGGCCGATAACAATTTGAATGAACTTGGTATTGAAACCGACCACATTTCGATCTTTTATTCCGAACCGAGATCGAACCCAGACCGAATGCTCCCCGCTCTTCTCGAACTGACCCCGACTCGTCTCCGACAGCTCCCTGACGAATAGTCGGGGAGAGATCTTTCGAGCATGCTTGAAAGATTCCACCCCGACTCTTTCTTCAAACCGATACCAGACTGATTTAAAACCGATAATTCCGACCTCATACCGACGTTAAACTGACAACAGACCGAACCCTGCCATAATCATCCCGATGGCTGCCGAATTCATCCTGATTGGCACAAAAGTGTTTTTGGGGGATCGGTTTGAGGTCGGTCTGCCGGTGTGACTCTACCATCAAAAAGGAAACGGTTCGCTATTCCGAAAATGAATAAGGTTCGTTATTCCGAAAATAGAATAAGTTTCGTTAGTCCGAAAATAAAATAAGGTTCTTAGTCCGAAAATAAAATAAGGTTCGTTATTCCGAAAATGAAATACGGTTCGTTAGTCCGAAAATGAAATATACTTATTTTAGTAACAAAAACGGTGTTGTAATTCAAAAATGATAGGATATTATGCAATAAAAGACTCAGCGGAGGATCCTACATGTGTATTTTCGGGGCAAAGCATGTGTTGCATCAAAAAGTGGTGTGGATCAAGCATCTTGATTTTGATTTTATCTGAGTTATTGTAAGTGCCAGAGCGAATGGATTAGAAATGTTGGGGACTGTACGTGTTGGTCACCCGTGAATTACCTCCAGACAAGGGGATTTTTCGGAGGAGGGGTTGTCATTATTAAACAGCTCCTGCTGTTTAATTTGATTGTCGGAGAATTTATTTCAAAAAAATTATCAACGGCGACTTCTACTGATAAAGAATGAGTTTCGCTTCTAAAATCGGGCCGTTAAACAGTCCATCACTAAATAATTCATTCCGCAATTGTTTTCGTTCCGTCTTTAATTATTTAATGAAGAATTTATTTCCCAATGTTAACGACGGCGACTTCTTCCGAAAAAGAATAAGTTTCGCTCCAAAAATCGGGCCGTTCTCACGCCATAACTAAATAATTAATTCCGCAACTGTATCCGTTCCGCATTTATTTATGAAAGAAATTATTTAAAAACATTATCAGCGAAACTAATTCTTTATCGGAAGAACTCGCCGCCGATACTTTTTAGACGTAACCTTATTTCATTTTCGTAATAACGGACCTTCGGAATATAACGAACCTTATTCTATTTTCGGAATAACGAACCTCATTCCACTTTCGGAATAACGAACCTTTTTCTATTTCGGAATAACGAACATCACCCCCTCCCCCGGGGACTATCGGACCCGCGAACTAACGGACCCACGGACTATCGGACCCGCGGACTATCGGACCCGCGGACGAACGGACCCGCGGACTATCGGGATGACCCCGATCAAACCTATGCTCATGTACATGCCGCTATCAAATTGACCCATTCTTTTATATAAAAAAACATGAAAAAGGCAAATTGATGGAATTTGCATATACAACTGAACACATGGGAGAGCTTCTCGCACGTGACGTCACAGAATCAAAACTTTAAATATTCTTAACTTCGCTTTATTTTGGTGACTTTTCTTCAAAATTTCACTCATATTTTTCATGTATTTTCTGTATTTGTAAAAAGCAATAGAATTCCACGCTGAACTTTTTTACAAGGTATCATGTTTAATTAATAACCAGAGTTGTCAAACATTTTTGTAAATTGTGAGGAGGGAGTATTTTTTAAAAGTTTTTTTATTTGCTTTAGTATTGGTACCTTACGGTTGTTGTGTCTTTTTTGAAATTATGAATGAAACCTGTGAACAGTTCAAAGAGAAATATGAAACAGTTTTATGATTTTCTTCACCTCCCAAAATTTTCATAGTTTAGGCTGTGTTCTTTTTTTTTTTTTTCATTTGTGTCAGATATGACTGGGCCTTATTATTAACTGTTCTCAGGAATAAAAAGAGGCAATTCTTTCTTTTCAAATGGTCGCCAAGACTCTGGTTTGATGAATGGAAATATATTTCATACAAAAGCTTATAAAATAAATAATTGAAATTTAATTCTTTTATAAAAAGAAAAGAAAAGAAAAAAAATAGATCCGTAAAACTCACCGTCTATCGTGATTTCCTGTTGTTTCTGCGTCCAAGGTACCGGAAGCAGAGCTGGCCATGGTATGACATGCTTGATCCTGTTCTGTAAATGAACGATATTTTTCAAAAAAGTAAGTGTAGCATGACATATTAAACAAATCTCAATTTATATAATAAGCAAGGGTGGGTTGTAATACCGTTTTGTATTGTCAGATTTATGAACGATGGCATGTAAAATTCGTCCATACAATTGTGTGTATTGCAGTATCGTACTATAAGTTAAGAAAAATATACCCTTTTCAAAGTTGACAAAAATGCAATCTCCGTGTTCACGTATAACTTTTTTCATTCCCTTGGAGTTAAATCACATGTTAAAATATCTATGGACAAAACAATAACTCTTTACATTATAATAAATGATAACTCGCAGAATGAAACAATTTTTTTTTGAAAAATGTTTTAACCGTGATGACAATTTTGCCTTTACTGTGTGCTCATCCATGACTCAATGGATTAATCTAAATTTCACACAGAAATTAGTAAATTACCGTAGAAAATCTCCTTCTACGTTATCTCACTCAAATAAGGTCGTTAAAGGATTTTTGTTATTATTTTATTATTTTGTTATGTATTATAAAATGATACATCGAAATAGGCCATTAAACTTAGGTTCTGGATAACATCAATATTACACATGAATAGGTAAATAAGGTCCTACTGTAGGTTTATATATCCACTTGGTCTAACAGCAGTTGGCCCCATTCTCTAATTAGTTACAGGAATCGACCGAATGGTGATACACCAGTTGGACATTACACGAAATATACATTCAACCAAACGGCCCAAATGGTAAATACATGTAGGCAAAGTTACATTTAGACTTAATTAGACAAACTGCATGGTTGTAGAAGAAATGAAATAGACCATGTGGAATCATTAGTCAAAGTGGGTTTAGAACAATTTAAATAATATATCCTACAAATCCTATTGTAAGCCTTAAAAAAAAAAATAATTATATCAAACTAATGGAGTGATGTTAGCACATGCATGTGACGCAGCCATACCATGGGATTTGTTTGTATTCAACGCAGCTACTTGACTTATGATATGTTTCATGACATCAAGATGACCTTGAAGTTCAGCCAGTTGTAATGCAATTCGACCACCGTTATTGCCCTTATTCGCCTCAGTTCTTTGACTGATGAGATATTTGGCGACATCAAGATGTCCATTCTGTTCAGCCAGATGTAATGCACTTCGACCATCGGCGTTAATAATATTCACCTCGGCTCCGTGACTGACTAGATGTTTGGTGACATCAAGATGACCAGTCGAAGCAGATATGTGTAATGCAGTCGAACCAACATTACTGACCTTATCCAACTCAGCTCCTTCACTGATAAGATATTTGGTGATTTCAGGATGATCACTGATAGCATGAAAATGTAATGCAGTCATACCATCGTTATTGCCCTTATTCACCTCAGCTCCATTACTAATGAGATATTTGGTGACATCAAGATGACCTTCCGCAACAGAGAAATGTAATGCAGTATTACCATCGCTATTGCCCTTATTCACCTCAGCCCCTTGACTGATTAGACATTCAATGACTTCAAGATGACCATGACCACCAGATGCATGTAGTGCAGTGCAACCAACGTAATTGCCACAGTTCACCTCAGCTCCTTGGCTTATGAGATAATTGGTGACACCAAGATGACCTTTGGATGCAGATAAAAATAATGGAGTCACACCATCGTTATTGCCCTTGTTCACATCAGCTCTTTGACTGATTAGAAATTCAGTGACTTCAAGATGACCATTCTGAGCAGATCCATATAATGCAGTTCTGCCTTTGTTATCGTCCTTATTCACTTCAGCTCCTTTGCTTATGAGATATTCAGTTACATCAAGATGACCAAACTGAGCGGATACATGTAATGCAGTCAGACCATTGTTATCGCCCTTATTCACCTCAGCCCCTCGACTTATGAGATATTTGGTGACATCAAGATGGCCATCCTGAGCAGATAAATGTAATGCAGTCCAACACTCGTTATTACCCTTATTCACCTCAGCTCCTTCACTGATCAGATATTTGGTGACGTCAAGATGACCATTCTGAGCAGATAAATGTAATGCAGTCCAACACTCGTTATTGCCCTTATTCACCTCAGCTCCTTTACTGATTAGATATTTGGTGACGTCAAGATGACCATTCTGAGCAGATAAATGTAATGCAGTCCAACACTCGTTATCACACTTATTCACCTCAGCTCCTTTACTGATTAGATATTTGGTGACGTCAAGATGACCATTCTGAGCAGATAAATGTAATGCAGTAAGACCATCGTTATTTCCCTTATTCACCTTTGCTCCTTGCTTTAGGAGAAGCTTGATGACAGTGAGATCACCTTTCCCTGCAGCACTGAGAAGGGAACTCTGGCCACCTCCATACTGTGAGGTCTTTTTCACATGTTTATTCCCCATACCAAGTTATCGTAATATTGATATTACGCATAATAAAGAGAACGCTGTGATAATATTTTAATCTGGCGGCCTTCTTCAGTGTTTGTGGGTTCAACTGATATTGTTCATGACCTGCGAGACTAACTCTAGCTTTGCATCTTGTAAGTCCTGCAATTTTGCAATTTCCATAGAAATGATGTGAAAATCATAGAGCTCGGCACAACCAGATCTAGAGTCCAAAGAATCTACAGTTTGTATAGTTTGTATACAGATTCGACGGCCTAGCTACAGACCAAATTGCTTTGCAGCGAGACCCCAAAAAAGATCATCCAATGAATTTTGAATAGTCACCGATTCCTCATTATTAATCGTTGTCGATATATTGAAGTATAAGTTCATATTCATGACTATACAACTTCCTGGTATGGTCATAATGACGATGGTAATTATATGCGATGCAGTAGAGAGGCGCTCAGAAAACAACTTCTATACTATATGTGGTTTATTCGATATGATCAGTGAACCTGGAAGTTCAATGTACAGCTAAAGCTTGAACATCGAAAACAATAGTTTAAAAATTTTGTTCTTGGATGTGCGCCAATTCTGATACCGCTCATTTGCTTTCGGGAAAAATATTGATAATAGAATAACATGCACTCCCCCAATGTGAGCATAATTATGATTCATTGCAATGGTGGATATATGATTGGGCGATTACAAAAAGTAACGGTCCGCATAGTGCACGTGAGAACAGATTTTTTCCCCCCGCTATCATTCCATCTTTTTCGGTTCTGATTTTAGGGGAGAGCATGGTTATCAGGTTATAAGGTTCGACGGTCATTCTTACAATCTGAATTCCAAAAACGTACAAAAAACGTCAGTGACTATAATATACATATTTCGATGAAATGATTGACATAGTATGGATTTTATCAAATTTAGATAAACGTCGTTATATGACATCAAACATAAACTCTTCGTGACCACGGTAAGGGACTGTGCACAGCTTTGAGCATTAAAAATGGATCTACAACAGGGGAATTTTTTTTTCTCAAGTGATTATGATTCCCCATTTATCTCGTTGAAATAATTAGAAATGGGAATGGCATAATTTGAATACCCAGATAGAGTTTGCTTCCGAATAATGAGTTTAATTACGAATACTTTTAGCTCAGAATGCAATTGATATTGACAAGTCAGTGCGGAGTTTTACGATGGGATCTAGGATAATGAAATAAAAGGGTGAATCGTCCTCCATGATCGCCCTGATACGGACACACATACATATAAAGCGTGTATATACATGTATCTATTGCAAAGACGTTTAATAACTTCATTCCACCAATGTATCAAAATATTGTCAGTTTGATGATTGTGCATGTTCATTGGTTTTAACGCACATTTATTATATTTTGATTGCACACCACTAAAAGTTATTTTTGGAGCTCAATTCAAAAGAAAACAAAACAATAAGAAAAAAAAATCAACATTTTGGACTCATTCCCGAGAGGATCAAAGTACTTAAATATGGTATGGTAGGTATCAAATAATACTGTTTGTCTAAATTGCGCATCATTATAGCAATGATAGGCCTACTGTAGAAATGTTTCTTCTCTGGGTGTTGCCGTTTTCATCTGGCCTTGTATTAATTAGGACCTTTTTATTTTTACCACAAATTTTGCGCCAGGATGACGAACAGCATGCTACCATATTGATGGCAGAACTGCCAAAATGTTACATGCACGTGACGAGACGGTAGATCTTCCTTACCCCGGGCCAGTGTAACCAGACGGAGACGAAGGGATCCTTGTCTGACAAGACTGGAAAGAGGCCCTCAATCGTGTGCCTATTAAAGAAAGAAAACTTATCGGATTGTGACAACTGGTGAGGAGTTGGCCCTCCTTTCTCTTCCTGGCAAGGTCTATGACTTTATCAATCAGACCCAGAATTATCGTCGATGAGAAAGATACGGGAAAACTAGTAGGTTTCTAGCACAAGAGATTAGGTGCTGAGCACTTATTCACTCTTGGCGGTAAAAAAAAAAAAAAATGCCAGCTCATAACTGATGTTTCAGATAAAAAAGAAAAAAACAAACAAACAAACAAACAAAAAACAAAAAACAAAAAACAAAAGCAAAACAAGAAATACTGTTCATTCATTCGTATTTTTTTCCATTTCATAAAAACGTAGGCCTATAATGTATAGCATAAAAACGTTCAATAATTTACATATAAAATATCAAATGCAATTACGTATACTTTAGACTATTTAAAAAATGAACTAGTCTAGTTCATTTTTTAAATAGTCTTTGACTGTTACATATGGTATGTTGCTAAGTATTTAGTTCCAAATTATAGGGAGATTAAGGCGTAAGGATTTTAACTCAAAAGTATAGATACTTTCCAATAGTGAAAACTATTTTTGTTCCTTGAGTTATGGCTATGTAATCCAATATTGACATCAAACATTTTTGCTATTGCAGTTGGGAGTAGATTACGGGAGTACAAGAATCCGATAATTGCAGGAAAGAATTGGTAGGCTTATAGGTACAATATGGTAAGAGTATATAATTTTTTATATAATGCTAGATTATCAACGAAGGTATAAACAAGTTTGTCGGACCGGAGGGATATGAGTTACATGCACCAAATTTTAGTAAGTAGTAAAAAGGTATCTTAAAACTTTGTAAAAGGCCTAGTAATAATGTTAAATGATGTAATAATATTAACAAGATAATAATTAAACACATGAATATAATAATAGGCCTAATAATTTATGTAGGCGCGAAGCACGACTGAAAATTTTTGTTGCTCCAGGAAGAAAAACGAGAGTGCAAGATGAAATAAGTGAAATAAGTGAAATCCCAATCCTTATGCGTATATTCTTGAAGGTACTAAGAACCTTCAACAAAAACATAAATAATAATTTAAATAACTCAATTCATAATTGATTTATTTATTTATGATAATTTATTTGTCGGTAACATATGGGACCAGAAAAAATTGTGTTTTTAAATTGACTTTGTTCACATGATACTCTGAATTTAAAAAGTAGATTAAAACTCTCACAGTCATATCCTCTTGAACAAGTGACACACGGGACAATTATTCCCTGAAATATTTTCCATGAAACATTTGGTGTAGCCAATAAACATATTGTGTAAAAAATTCCCTCTGATAAAAAAAATAATAATAATAAAACACACCAATGTATAAGATACAAATTTTGTATTATTACTTAAGGTTGGAGGGTGAGTTATATTATTTTACATGAACTCGTCAGTAACGTTAGTGAGAATATTACTGAGACATTGATACTTTAAGAATAGAAATATCAACCGATAATCCGATAATCCACAATATTAAGCGTTGCCGATATTGAAGCATAAGTTCATTATTAACTGTATAACTTCCTGGTATTATAATTACATGAGAGACAGTTAGCGGAGAGGTGCTCATAAAACAACTTCTAGTGTGTATGTGGTATATTTGGTATGATCAGTGAACCTTATAGTTCAATGCACAGCTAACATGGCTAAAGCTTGAATATCGAAAAAAAAATATTGAGGAACTTTGTTCTTGGATAGGTGCCAATTCTGATGCCACTTTAATCGTCGCTATAGAAAAGAATACTGATAAGAAAATAACACGCACCTCACTAGTGTTTACTATAGGTTTTCCCGGCCATTTTCATGCTCCGTTCACTCAATGACATGTGTGCAGCAGTCAGTTTAGCTCATTTTTTGTTGCCTGTGCTTAAACTTGCGTTTCAATTTCGCACTTTATGCATTCATCATAATGCACATAGCAAACAAAAAGGTATTTCAATTAGTCAATCGAATTCCTACATAAATTGCCAGTTTTCACGATAGTAATCAATTTCGCATTTAATGTAGGCCTAAACACGAGCTAATTTGTACCGATTTGTATTTTCTTTTTCAATTTAAAGCCATCTATTTTAATGCAAATTAAGAGCAGTCAATTTCACTATGATTGCGTGTCAAGACATAATTGCTAGAGAAATATTCATTTAAATTTTTTTTTTTTTAAGATGTTGACATTGTTGGTCATAGTGTTAGTAGTATAGGTACGTCTGGAGCGTCATAACTTTATTATTTGTTTTATGAATATGATTTATGAAATATGAATATGTAATCCATATCTCCATAACGTGCATGAGAGATAGATATGATTCATAACTCATAAATATGCATAAATTATGCATAAATTAAGGAAAACGTGAACCATGACGTCACCACCCATGACGTCATTCTTCGAGCTAATTTGCATACAGGCATCTTGGCAAACAATTGCGTCACAGGATTGCGACATAGGGTTTCTATAGCGTGTGGGGACATGCGGAAAGGGGCTTGGCGGGGCAAGGAACATCAAGAAAACAATTAAAAAAAAGGATGGGTTAGGGGCGGGAAAACGAGTTGAGTGTTTACCTCACTAGTGTTTACTATAGGTTTTCCCGGCCATTTTCATGCTCCGTTCACTCAATGACATGTGTGCAGCAGTCAGTTTAGCTCATTTTTTGTTGCCTGTGCTTAAACTTGCGTTTCAATTTCGCACTTTATGCATTCATCATAATGCACATAGCAAACAAAAAGGTATTTCAATTAGTCAATCGAATTCCTACATAAATTGCCAGTTTTCACGATAGTAATCAATTTCGCATTTAATGTAGGCCTAAACACGAGCTAATTTGTACCGATTTGTATTTTCTTTTTCAATTTAAAGCCATCTATTTTAATGCAAATTAAGAGCAGTCAATTTCACTATGATTGCGTGTCAAGACATAATTGCAAGAGAAATATTCATTTAATTTTTTTTTTTATAAAGATGTTGACATTGTTGGTCATAGTGTTAGTAGTATAGGTACGTCTGGAGCGTCATAACTTTATTATTTGTTTTATGAATATGATTTATGAAATATGAATATGTAATCCATATCTCCATAACGTGCATGAGAGATAGATATGATTCATAACTCATAAATATGCATAAATTATGCATAAATTAAGGAAAACGTGAACCATGACGTCACCACCCATGACGTCATTCTTCGAGCTAATTTGCATACAGGCATCTTGGCAAACAATTGCGTCACAGGATTGCGACATAGGGTTTCTATAGCGTGTGGGGACATGCGGAAAGGGGCTTGGCGGGGCAAGGAACATCAAGAAAACAATAAAAAAAAAAAAAGGATGGGTTAGGGGCGGGAAAACGAGTTGGTCGATGGAGCGGTAAGGCTCATTGGCAAAGGGAGAGAGAGATAGGACCAAGATTTGAATCACAGTCAATTCTTACAAAATGTGACGTTAAACGTGGGTCCTGGACGTGAATAATTACCTCAGATTGATACACGACAGTCAAAACCCAGTCAACCAATCCAGTTTTGATTACCACACCCACGATGCTATAGGCCAATACCCTAATAGATAGATATGGGTGTATGCAGGTACCCTCTGATATACAACGCAGATCCTTTCATAGAAGATGTACAGTTGTATGCGAAAATGAAGCCCTCATTACTCGAGCTATATCTCGGGTGTAAATATTGACGAATTTCAAACAATGTTGAAAAGGACCTTTCCGGGGCGCTTAAACTTGAGCATGAACCCTGCATGTAGTAGGAGGCAAACCGTAAACAATCTACTTTAAAACCCGCGCTCATCTTCCACCGAGCAAATAGACCCTTCCGTTATATGCAAGATAAATCCATGTATATAGGCATACATCTATAGAATATGGAGGATTTTCATTGATTTGTAATAAACCACGCAACAGGCTATTATCGATGCCCTGGCTCTACTCTTTAAACAGCGATATAATAAAATAATAGTAATAATGGGTTAACAGTCACTATATGGTCTGATGGTTTAAATGTTTTGGGACCAAAAGGGTAAGATTAATGTTCAGGCTTTAACCCTTAAATCGTTTGTTTCCACTTTCCGTTAATCGTCTAGCTTCCCCTTTCTTTCTGTCCATCTCTCTCTCTCTCTTCCCCCTCTCACTCTTTTTTGAACTCGTTTCGAACTCTTTTACTTTTACCCCTCTTCTCTCTAACCTTTTCCCAAGTTTTTCCTCCATCTCAGATGTTTCAACTTTCCGCTTAAAATCAGTTTTCTCTTATGCTCTACCGTTTGTTAACACCTCTCTCTCTCTCTCTACAATCTTCATGGATGGAATACGCATTGTTCCTATATGGCATGTACAACGACAAACGAAAAGAAAAACTCCATGTCACGCAGATATATATTAAATGTCACCAAATATCATTATTTTAATCAAAGTATGTAAAGGTGCCCTCACACTACGGCGTGTTGAGCTAACGTTGACCAGCGTTCTTAGATTTGGTGTGTACGTTCGAAAACGTTGCTACTCGTTAGCCATACGCAATTAGTCGTTGTCTGAACGCAATGTACGCTGAGATAAATTCATAATTTATTACACGTTCACAGTTTTTAGCGTTTTCTAGCGCGTAACAACGCACTTATCAATGGTTCTGTATGCGCTGGGCATTAGCAGTGTGACGTTATGCGCGTTGGATGGTCGTTCCTTGTCGTTCTCTATTCGTTCCCTCGTCGTTCTCTGGTCGTCCAAACGCGTCTAATCTATCTGGGAAGTTTTTTTCAATTATGGTTTATTACTATTTTTTTCATTTTTTAATCAATATCTTTGAATGCATCGATTTTTTCCTCCTCGATTAAAATAAAAAAAAAAAAAAAAAAAAACAATGATATTAAATCTTCCTATTATGTCGGAGAAGAGATTATGGGATAATCAATCGACATGTAATTCATATAACTGTGGTCTCTTAATCTTTATTTCATTTTGGAATTAGCTATATTATGATGTTATATAATCAATAATACTTGAATGCTGCGAGCCTGGTAATAATTAGTTAGTTAATATTAAAAGCCCTTATAAACACCGAGTAGGATACATGTATAAAGGATACATAAATGTAACTATTATTAGTAATACTCTATCATGCCATGAAGTATGTTTGAAAGATTTTTGTCAAGTGGTATTTATGTAATTTAGAAACAAACCTTCATATTTTGGTTAAGAAAAAAAAATTATTATGATGTATCTAGGAATAGGTATAAACCAAAAGCCTTGACCACGGGAAAGAATGAGGGAAACGGAATAGAAACACAGATAAGGAGAACTGGTAGACAAAAGGAAAGAGAGGTAAAAAGAGAATAAAAACAGCAACGAGAAACGGACAGAAGAGAGAGAGAGAGAGAGAGAGAGAGAGAGAGAAAGGGAAGAGAGGAGAAAGAGATAACGATGAATATAATATAATGGGAGAGAGTGGAAGATGAAAATGGAAAAAAGAAACTAAAAAGAACATTATTGAGTATTGAGATTAAACTCAAAAAAAGTTTATTAATAGACACAAAGTCGTTTGGAAACATAACATTGTGCAAAACATTTTCCCTTTTTGTTTGGGGGGGGGGGTGGGAGGTTGTGGGGAAGCTTTGTTTATCTCTAATTTATGGGCTCAAAATTGTTTATTCATTGATAGTATTCATTGTATTGGCATGTGCCACGGACACGTTTTCGTGCAATTGTACTTATTATCTATACAATCGTAATAATTCATTTCTTCTTCATTGCTGCAGTATAGACTTGCAAATAGCACAGTTGATTGTATGTGTCTGTGGATCGATTTCCAGTCATTTACACCAAGCAATACTATTACATACCATTTTAAAATAATTTAAAAGAAAGTCTACTTTTGGCTATAAATTAATATGGCACGTTAAGAGTTAAAAGTGTGAACATGTCAATGCATTCTGATAACTGCATGAACAGTTTGTTTCCTTTTTGTTTGTTTTCCCTATATGATCTGAGGTGTTATACCCCCTCATAATTATGATTTTTTTTTTTGAGCACTTAATTTATTTCAAATAAATTGATGGGTGAAAAAAAATCAGCTTTGCGCTTTTTAAAATCAAGATGATCCAAATAAATGGACGGGCTTGTTTCATATTAGATAAATATACTTTTTTAATTTCTCGACTAATCAAGCGAAGGGTCATACTCTTTTACACTAATTACACATCATACTATTAGGGTGTTATAAGATGGTATTGTTTTCTGAGATAGAAAACATTACATTTTAACTACACCGGGTATTGAATAATTGAAAAAGAGTACTTCATCCACCACATAACCATTCTGGAATTTTTTTGACTTCCCAAAGCCCCCTCGGGCTACCCATGAATCGCTTGGGAGGTGTAGGGTTGCTATTGTCTAAATCTAGGTTTAAAAAACAATGGTTTCTTGTCTAAGTGAGGGGTTGAATAAAAAAAGTGTGACTGTTAAAGAATATAATAAATAAAATATTCTACGTTATGGTAAAAACAGAGAGAGAAAAAACCTTTAACAATCAATTGTTATTATTCTTCAATTTTTTTTCGTCTAAGAATAACCATAGCAGTATGGATCCAGGATTTGAATACGAGTGGAGCATCCTGAAATTTGAGTAAAAATAGGTTAGGTGCAGGCGAAACTTTCCAATTTAACATATACAGTCAATCATTTTTTTTTTTTAAATCAAAGAAGGGTGCGGGTCTCCTGCGCCCCGTCTGATCCCCACTGCCAGGTTCCCGGAGAGTGAGAGGGGACTAACAAATTCAAGAAATTAAGATGGAGACAAAATGATGTGGCTAGAGCAAACAAAAACAAAAACAAAACATAAACAAATAAACAATAGTAATAAAATGAAATAATAATAAATAAATAAACAATAATAATAAAAAAATAATAATAGTATCAGCTTAATGAACAACAGTGTAAATTTGCTGTGTTCTTTGAATTCGTATTTTAAGGTATAAAATTGCTCCAAAATAAAATAAATATAGAAACCAAATTTTGTTAACATTTAAAAGTGTTTAGATACGTTATACCTGTATTCACAGAAAACAATTACATGTATATTCAAGTCCAAAAGTTATAATTTCATGATACCCGAATAGTTACTTTACATGTAAAAATAGCACTTAAACAGGGAGGGAAAAACTACTGAGCACAAACAAATAACAGACTTTAATAACAGCTTTAATCATTTTATTCGATGACACAAAGCGCCCCATTTGGTGACATAAGGATATTGAGTAAAAAACATACGCCCCCATTTGGTGCACATGAGGAAATTGAGTAAAAAAAACATATAACAAAAGTTCTGCGTTGGTTGGACGCTCTTCGAACTATGAAGGAACGTTCATCCAAAACGTAACGATCAAAGTAGCGATGCCAGCGCTTTTCAAAGCGTCTTTATAAGAACGCTGTTACACGCCAAAAAATTTTGAACATGTCAATAATCAAAAATTGACCTCAGCGTTCCTCTGCGTTTCTTTGCGTTACCAACGAATAGCAAACGCTTCTACGTTTGCCAAGCGATTTTCGAACGACAGTCCGCGTCATGAACGTACGCGAAAATGCAATTAACATTCCACGAACGTCGGGCAGTCGTTACTCAATACGCATGTTTGGCGTTTCTAACTTCTTTAACACGTCAAACACGCTAGACATAATTGGAACATCGCTTCAGGTCGTGCTAACGCTAGGCATCGTTATGGTGGACGCTAACGCGCGCAGTCATGTTACCTGACGCTATTTATTCGCTTCTCAGTCGTTTAGAGCTCATTAAAAAATCCATTTTGGACAGGAAAATGGAGCGTTCTTGAGCGTATTTGGACATAGTCAAATTTCGATGAAATCGTGAACGCTAGACACACGTTACCTCAACACGCTCTAGTTGAGGGCACCATAAGAACATGATTTTGGACCCAAGAATGTGGATTTTAAAAAAATATATATGAGAAACTGTCTATCCTTTCTGCACTGTGTGCTAATGTTCGCTTTCTTTGTGCCCGTCCATCTCTCTTCATCTCATCATCTTTTTGATATTGAAATATGAACATCGAACTTTGCCCGTGCTTGCCTAACACTCGTTGAACTGCTTTCCGGATAGTCATCCGTTTTCTACTTTTTCATTATGATACAGACACATTTCTGATTGGTGTCATCTTCTTCGAGGTGCAGCTATGTCGCAAGAAGTTAGAGTTGTGTTCGAAAAGATTCGTTTCACTGCACAAATTTTATGTGAGCATTTTCTTTAGCTTCGTCCTCGCTCATACCCTTGAGATATATTTTCCTATTTTTCAGTCTCATCTCATCGTCGCTGCCATGGCCTTTCGAACCATCCTTGATACGCCAAGTTGTCTCCGGGTCTCCCCGTGTTTTCTTCTTCTCCTTCTTCTCCTATTCCGTCATCTCAGAATCTTCATCTTCGCTCGTCTCATCTCAAAGCTAGAAACTTCATTCTCATACTCAGTCTCATTCGGGTTTCGTCATCTCATTTCATGGTGTGATTTGTTTATGCTCTTCACGTCGAATTTGCGGCTGTATGTCTTACCGCATAGAGAAGGCGAAGTGCTTTGAGAGAGTATTCATGTTGACTTGAACTGACGTCGATTATCTTGCAAATATAATGTATCGCTGCATCATGATATTATATCCTGTTTCACCCATCCTGACGCATTTTGACGGCGTTACGCAGCGGATATTTCACGCTGTTACGCGCAGACGCCGCAACGACGGAATGGCTACGCCGAAGACGCGAAAATGACGGAATGGCGAAACGGCGAATGCGAGTTGACCACTTCTTGTTTGTAGCGAAATAGGGAAGCCACTTCAGTTCTTACCAACGTTCTCTCGCGGACAACTCTGTAAGTTGCAACGCTACGGCCGCTGACGACTCACGACGAAATGGCGAATGGCGAAATGGCGGAAGCCCCTTCAGTTCTTACAATTACTGTTCTCTCAGCGGGACAACTTGTAAGTTAACAGAATTACGAAATGCGGAATGACGGTTGATGCTATAAACAATTGTACACAGGTGATAATGATGTTGAGTATTGTAATTTGTTTATTTTTAATCAATGGTTTGTCAGTTGGCTCTTTATATCCTACATGCATTTAGGCTATAGAGTAGTGACCGTATAATGCAGACTCGTTGGAGAACACAAATGTTCACAACTCCCTTTCGCATTCGCCATCCGCAGGGCCGGCGGAGCTTTTCAAAAGTGAGGGGCACAAGTTTAGAAAAATTCATGTGAACATATTAGCCGAAATAATAAGATTTTTACAGGGGGGGGGGGGGTTGAATGTTAAATAAGTGCAACCTTTAGCTTTGTGAATGAGTAGATCATATTCAAGCGCGAAGTCAGGGGTCAGTATAATGAACTTTTTAGAGAAATTTCCGAGCGCGTACGTAGCGCAAGCCGAAAATTTTGGCTTATAATTACCTGAAGGTAGTGTATTCTGTACACATTTTGATAATTGTCATCCCATCTGAGACACATTTACGAGCGCGTAGCGCGAGCCAAAAATTTTGGCTTATAATAACCTGAAGGTAGTGTATTCTGTACACATTTTGATAATTGTCATCCCATCTAAGACACATTTGCGAGCGCGTAGCGCGAGCCCAAAATTTTGGCTTATAATTATCTGAAGGTAGTTATTCTATACACATTTTGATAATTGTCATCCCATCTGAGACACATTTGCGAGCGCGAAGCGCGACTAGGTGAAAAATTTGGCTTACAATGATGCAAAGGCCGTATATTTTACGCACATTTCCCCCTCTACTCTTATGTATTTTGTTTGAATTCTTTTACTAGATAACGATCACCTACATTTTAATAAAAATAAATTGCGAACGCGAGCAGAAAAATTTACCTAACATTACTTGTTTGGGACGCCAGGGATCACTCAATGTAGCTTTTTGTTTAGAAAACTTTGAGAGCGCGAAGCGCGAGCCGAAAATGTTGGCTTAACGGACCGAAGGTATATAGTGTATTCTGGACATAATTTGAAAATTTACATCCCATCCCTTCACTTTACAATGTCAGGAGTCAGTCCTTCTGACAGAAATTTGAGCAGACCATATTCGAGCGCGAAGTGAGGGGTCAGCCTAGCTAGTATAATAAACTTTTCTAGAGAAATTTGCAAGCGCGAAGCGCGAGCCGAAAATTTTGGCTTATAATGACCTGAAGGTAGTGTGTTCTCGACACATTTTGAAAACTGTCGTCCCGTCTAAAAGAAATTTGCGAGCGCAAGCCGAAAATTTTGACTTATAATTAACTGAAGGTAGTGTATTCTAGATTTTTTAAAATTGTGAAAATTGACATCCATCACTTCACTTTGCGACGTCAGGAATTAGTCTTTCTGAGAGGAATTGCGAGCGCGAAGCGTGAGCTGAAAATTTTGGTTTATAATGACACAAATAAGGCTATATATTTTACGCACATTTCCCCCCTCTATTCTTATGTATTTTTGTTTGAATTCTGTTACTAGCTAGGTAACGATCACCTTCATTTTAACAAAAATAAATTGCGAGTGCGAAACGCGAGCAGAAAATTTTACATAACATTACTTATTTGGGACGCCAGGGATCAGCTAGTCAATGAGCTTTTAAAAGAAAAGTTTGCGAGCGCGAAGCGCTAGCCGAAAAAAATTGACTTATAATTAATTGAAGGTAGTGTATTTTAGACTTGAAAATTTGATTGACATCCATCACTTCACTTTGCGACGTCAGGAATCAGTCTTTCTGAGACGAATTTGCGAGCGCGAAGCGCGAGCTGAAAATTTTGGCTTATGACACCGTATATTTTACGTACATTTTCCATCTTATTTCTTTTTGTTTAAATTCTTCTATGGGTCAAGATCACCCCAATTTTAACAAAAATAAATTGCGAGGGCCAAGTGCGAGTACAAAAATTACTAATATGGGAAATAAGGGATCAGTCGATCTATGTGCCTTATTGAGAGAACCTTGCGAGCGCGATGCACGAGCAGAAAAAAAAAAATTGGCTTCTAATGAACCCGAAGGCAATGTATTTTAAACACATTTTGCCTCTCCTTCCCGTTCTTCTTTTTCTTTCTTTTCCCTTTTTTCCCTTAGAAAATATTAAAATTTTTGGCAAAAAAGTGGGGGGGGCCCGGCCCCCCCAGGCCCCCCCCGTCTCCGCCGGCCCTGTTCCGTCGTTGTGTCGTCAGCGGCGTAGCGTTGCAACTTACAGAGTTGTCCCGCTGAGAGAACAGTTGGTAAGAACTGAAGTGGCTTCCCTATTTTCGCTACAAACAAGAATGGTCAACCGCCAATCCGCCATTTCGCCATTCAAAGTTCGATGTCATATTTCAATATCAAAAAGAAGATGATGAAGATGAAGAAGAGATGGACGGGCACGAAGAAAGCGACCATTAGCACACAAAGCAGAAGGATAGACAGTTTCTCATATATTTTTGTTAAAATCCACATTTTGGGGTCAAAATCATGTTCTTTACGTACTTTGATTTAAAATAATGATATTTGGTGACATTTAATATATATATCTGCGTGACATGGAGTTTTTCTTTTCGTTTGTCGTTAATTGCCATATAGAACAATGCGTATTCCATCCATGAGATTGTAGAGAGAGAGAGAGGTGTTAACAAACGGAGAGCAGCTAAAGAGAAAACTGATTTTAAGCGGAAAGTTGAAACATCTGACAGATGAAAGAACTTGGGAAAAGGTTAGAGAGAAGAGGTGGGTAAAAGTAAAAGAGTTCGAAACGCAGTTCAAAAAAGAGTGAGAGGGGAAAGAGAGAGAGAGAGAGATGGACAGAAAGAAACGGAAGCTAGACGATTAACGAACGTGGAAACAAACGATTTAAGGGTTAAAGCCCTGAACATTAATCTTACCCTTTTTGTCCCAAAAATTTAAACCATCAGACCATTATAGTGACTGTTACCCATTATACTATTATTTTATTATATCGCTGTTTTAAAGAGTAGAGCCAGGGCATCGATAATAGCGCTTGTGCTGTTTATTACTAAATCAATGAAAATCCTCAATCTATCAGACTAGCCTATATACATGATTAGCCTGCAATATTAACGGAAGGGATACTTTAAATTTACTAGTAAATTTATGCATCCGGTAAACCATCTATGGGACCTAGAAAAAATTGGTCCTGTTTAAATTTGACTTTTTCACAACATACTCTGAATTAACAAGCAGATTATAAAACACTTTCAACCAGTATATCCTCATTGAACAATATTGACCACACGCGGACAGTTTATTCCCTGAAATTTCATTCCTATGAAACATTTGGTGTAAGCCAATAAACATCATGTGGTAAAACATTCCCTCTGATAAAAAAAAACTGAAACATCGAACACACTAATCTTTTCATGCAATTAACGGTACCATGCAAGCAAAGCAAAGAATAAAATGTAACTGCAATCGATATCAAAATTCAATAAAGAATGAAAAATAGTCCTCAAAGAGTTCTATACGGGCCCCTAAAGTTAAGTTTTGGAAACGTCAAATTTTGATCGAAGTAAAGACACTGACATATTTTGCCAACATTTTGACAGTTTCTCCTTTCCCCTTATTTTCATATCTGGTGCATTAAAGCACCTGACACCAATTGTTTACTTACCTTACTTGGACTTCTACTCTGGAATCGTAGAAGACGTAAAGCTGTTGCTCTTATTGGGCCCCTCGTATTCGTTTGATGTCTCTAGGTCAGGGCCTACTGATCACTTTACATGGTGACATACCCAGTGCCTTCAAAGAGCTAGATTTGAAACGTTATTAGACACCTAGGTATGCGGATTACTGTGCTTCTTCTTGGAAGAGGCAATTCCATTTTAATTACTCCGACTGAGAATGCAATCTCTGTTATCAGCTGAGTACTGCATCTAGATTTCCTGATAATTTTTTGCTGTGGCCATCTGTGTCTTCCACTGTTCACTCGTTTGGATAGGATTTGTGTAGATTAAATTTTGACAATTCAGCCTCATCTTGTAGATTGAAGCATTCTGAGAATAGTTCTGACCCTTATGCCTTCTGTATGATAAACGAGTCGGTAATTCAAGGGATTCTATAGCCGTTCAGACGTAACGATAATGCACGAATACTGTCGGCAGGGGTCTTTGAGTCCGCCTCTCTGTTGTACCTTTTTCCAAGTAATCATTCACTTCTTTAAAGGGAAAAACCAGATAACTATTTCAAAAAACAAGGCAGCACATTAATAGTGATCATACATGACATTGACTATGTAATCCTATAATGTGTCTCTACCGTAGAGTGAGTGTAAAAGTAAAACAACAACACTGAAAATTTCAGATCAAATGGAAGTCATTTACTACCACAAAACAGTGTAACAGCCAAACGCGAGTGAATTTTCAACCCCTTTCAGGCGCGTATCCAGGATTTTGCACCCCGGGGGGCCCGACGTGATTTTGGCGCCCCTGTGTACTTTTCCAAAAATGGCGCCCCCCCCCCATCCCCGCCGAGCAAACATAGGCCAATGGCTTAAATCCATGTTGAAGGATTTTAAGAAGAATTTATTCAAAGTTTTTTTTTCAAAAAAAAAAAAAAAAAAAAAAAAAAAAAAAAAAAAAAAAAATATATATATATATATTTATATATACTAATAATTTTAAATACGAGCGCGAAGAGCGATCGGATTTTTTCTCTTATTTACCAAACTTAGGGCTTTCAATTTTGTTTAGCTCCTCATCAGAATATCATATGAACGGAAATTATAATTTGTCCATCAAAACGATTTGAAAGCAAGCCATACAAAATTATTCGAAAAGTAGGCGAGTGCGAAGCGCAAGCGGAAATTTGATGTACCGGAATGATCTGAAAGCGGGACATTTTATGCGTTCCTCAGGAACACAATGTAATAACTCTTGGGAAAATGATGCGAGCGCGAAGCTCGAGCGAAAATTTTGCTCTATGTATAGAGACCAGAAGTTTAGGACCAATTTGGCCTCCATAATTTGAAGACCAATTTGTTGCCCAGCAACGAGTGTTCCCCAGTAAGTTTACATGTGAAAGAAATATGAATTTGTATATAATTCTGCCTCCCTCCCTAAGTTTAAGATAAATTTGGCACCCCTAAGTTTAAGCTCAATTTGGCGCCATGTATATTTTAGGTCAATTTGATGTCCCTTTGTTTAAAATCAATTTGGTGCCCCTTAGTTTCAGGTCAATGTGAAATGCAAAAAATGTAATGTGTAATTTAAAAAATGTATAAATGTATTGATGGTATCCCATAATGTAAATTCTCTCAAGAGGAAAAACAACAGTGAGCGCGAAGCGCGAGAAGAAATTCGGATGCATTCGAATGATTAGAAAATCATGAAATTTTATGCGTCCCTCAGGAATTCAATGTAATAACACATTGGAAAAAATAATGCGAGCGCGAAGCGCGAGCGAAAATTTTGCAATGTAAATACAGACCAGGAGGCATGGAATTTTAAAATTTTGCTCTATCTACCATATTTAAAAGAATTGCAATTTGTTGCCCCCGTAGTTTCAGGCAAATTCGGCCCACTTCCACAAGTCTAGTAGGAGCCCCTATAAGTTAAAGATAAATTTGGCGCCCTACATTTGAGCTCAATCTTTTTTCATTGGAAAAAATAATGCGAGCGCGAAGCGCGAGCGAAAATTTTGCAATGTAAATACAAACCAGGAGGCATGGAATTTTAAAATTTTGCTCCATATTTTAAAGAATTGCAATTTGTTGTCCCCGTAGTTTCAGGCAAATTCGGCACACTTCCACAAGTCTAGGATATAGTTGGAGCCCCCTAAGTTTCAGATCATTTTGGCGCCCCTAAGTTTAATATTAATTTGGCGCCCCTAATTTTAAGATCAATTTAGCACCCTCTTAACTTCAGGTCAATTCGGCGCTCCTTAAGTTTCAGGTCAATTTGAAATGCAAAAACAAATGTAACGTGAAATCAAATAAATTCAAATGTTTTGATGGATAGAATTCCATAAATTATAAAAATGTAAATTCTGGTAAGAGGAAAAACAAAGGCGAGAGCGAGAAGCGAACGGAAATTTTGAAGTATTCGAATGAATAGAACAGAACAGTTTATGCGTTCTCCAAGAACACAATGTAATAACTCAATAAAAAAAAATATGCGAGCGCGAAGCGCGAGCGAAAATTTTGCTACGTGGAAGTTTAAAACTTTGCTCTTTCTTCATAGAGAATATTTTAAAGACCCCTTCTGGTTTTTTTTCCCCCTTAGTTTCTGGTAAATTCGGCACCCTCCCTTAGCCTAGGATAAAGTTGGAGCCCCTAAGTTAAAGTTAAATTTGGAGCCCCTACATTTGAGCTCAATCTGACGTCCCTAAGTCTAAGATCAATTAGGCGTCCCTTTACTTCAGGTCAATTCGGTGCTTATATTAAAGTTTAAGATCATTTTGGCGCCCCTACATTTGAGCTAAATTTGGCGCCCCTATGTCAAAGGTCGATTTGGCACCCCTCTAAGTTGAAGTTCGATTTGGCGCCCCTAATTTTAAGGTCGATTTAGCGCCCCCGAGTTTAAGGTCGATTTGGAGCCCCCTCCTAAATTTAAGGTCGATTTGGCGCCCCTAAGTTTAAGGTCGATTTGCCGCCCCCTAAATTAAAGGTCGATATAGCGCCCCTATGTTTAAGGTCGATTTGGCGCCCCTGGGTTTAAGGTAGATTTGTTCCCCTTTAAGTTTAAGTTCGATTTGGCGCCCCTAAATTTATGGTCTATTTAGTGCCCCTAAGTTCGATTTTGCGCCCCCTAAATTTAAGGTCGATATAGCCCCCCTAAGTTTAAGGTCGATTTGGTGCCCCTTCTACATTTTAAGGTCGATTTGGCGCCCCTGGATTTAAGTTCGATTTGGCGCCCCACCTATGTTTCAGGTCAATTTGGCACCCCCTCAGCTTCAGGTAAATTTGGCGCCCCCACGTTAAGCTCATTTTGGCGCCCCTATAAATTTAAGTTCGATTTGGCGCCCCCTCCTAAATCTAAGGTCGATTCGGCGCCCCACCTATGTTGCACGTCAATTTGGCAGACCGCCTATGTTTAAGCTCAATTTGCGCGCCCTTAGTTTACGTCGAGTCGCGGCTCCCCTAAATTTAAGGTCAATTTGCGGCCCCGTACTTAGGTCAAGGTCGATTCGGCGCCCCTAAGTTTAATATCAATTAGGCGCCCCCTAGCTTCAGGTCAATTGGCGCCCCCACCTGAAATTTAAGGTCGATTTGGCGCCCCCCTAATTTAAGGTCGTTTTGGCGCCCCTAAGTTTAAGGTCAATTTGGCGTCCTTAGTTTACTGTCGATTTGGCGCCCCCTAATAGTTTCGGGCGCCCCTTCCCCCCCCCTTTTCCCTCCCCCCCTCTCTCTCTCTCTCTCTTTTTTCTTCCTTCTCTTTTCCCCTTTTTTCCCTTTCTCTTTTTTTTTCCTACTTTTTTTCTCCTTTTTTTCCTTTCCCTTTCCTTTTCCTCCTCTTTCGGCGCCCCCCTGCGCGCCCCCGGGGGCCCGGGCCCGTAAAGCCCCCCCCCAGAATACGCGCATGCCTTTGCAGCAAACCTCCAGCCCGCTAGGGTCGGGGGAAACGGGAAGTGGGGTGTTCTGAAAAGCACATGGCAATTTGTTTTCCACCACGAGATGGTTTACTAAATTTGATGTATGAAATCATGGATATCTCGAAGTAAAGCAAGCAATATATTGTAATTTTGAAGAGATACCGACTGACCTAAGTTTATAATTATGTTGACAAAATGAGCTAAATCAAGAAATGTGATTTGAATATCATTCATGTTACTGCATCCTTTAGACTGAGCCCATGCAGAGTTGCAGTATTCAAGGGTAGGTCTAACATGGCTTTATAAAGCTTAAGCCATCCTTTCTCATTTAGTGCTGGTGAAGGATCTCTTGATCATATCCCAAGTTTCATGTTGCTCTTTTGGCAACATCAGCTGCAGTGCACTAAAAGAGAGGGATTTATCGAATAGTACTCCAAGGTCTTTTTCTTGATCTTCGGACTTGATTTCCTGTGGACCATTTTCAGTTGCTATATGGTACGAAGTTCGATTTCTCCGTCCATAGTGTACAACTTTTACATTTTGCTTTCATTGAATTTGAGTTGCCATTGTGTTTGCCCATTTCTTCACTGAGTTTACATCTTCTTGAATTCATTGGCATCTTGCTCTATCATACTGTACGATACATTTTGGTGTCATCTGCAAACAACTTCATGGTGGACTTGACAGATTCAGGTAGCTCGTTAATAAAGCAGATAAATAACGTCGGCCCAAGTACGCTGCCTTGTGGAATTCCACTAGTGACTGGAAGAGGGGTAGATTTCTTCGCCATTTACTTATGACTCTTTGGTTTTCGAAGACAATAAGCCTCAATCCAATTTAGTAAGTGGCCGCCAATACCAACAGATTGAAGTTTACTGATAAGTCGTTTATGAGGCACACTATCGAATGTTACAAATAGGATATCAATAAAAAGGGAGTAAATTATATCTCCAATAGTGTAATTATCAGGAATAACTAAAGCATACCTGAAAAGTTATCATGGCCCAAAGTCCATTTGCGGAACTTTTTGTTAGGGGTTTATTAGAACGGTGGTTATTTTTGCCTATATTATGTTGTTTTATTTTTTTCTTATTTTATTTACTTCATTAAGGACACTCTACTTCCTACAAAGAAGAAG
>CALNVZ010000604.1:24872-45507 GCA_940671915.1 Paracentrotus lividus | reverse complement strand
TTTAGAGAAAAACCACAAAATTGGTATCCTCTATAAACACTTTTGGTGATGTAATTGATCTAATAATTAGATTCATGGGCCTAAATAAACCATTTTTTTCAATCTCCAACGATTTTCCTCCCCCAATTTAACTATGTCCATTCTGGTACCCGTGTCTTTCTTACTTTTTCCCCTCCACCTCTATTTGTACACCTCTCTCTCTCTCTCCCTCTCTCTCAGTCTGCCACCCCCTCTACCTCTCATTCGATTAAGCTCTTCTCTCTCTCTCTTATTTTTGTTAGACTGTCCCTCAATCAGTCTCACCCCTGTCTCTCATTTCCTATTCACTTTCCATTTTCATCCAACCTCACGATAAAAAAACACTCCCCCCCCCCTTCACCTTTTTTTATACACACACACACTCTCTCTCTCTCTCTCTCTATCGATCTATCTCACTTCTTTTTGTCCCCACTGTCTCTCAATAAGTCTCACCCCACTCTCCCATTTTCATCCAACCTCATGATAAAAAAAAAACCAAAAACCAAAAAAAAAAAACACTTTTTTTCTTTTGTCCTCTTCTACTCTGTTAATGAAATCTATGATCATATTAAAGAAAAGCATGAATGACAAATTTTTAATTCAATAATTAGTCTGAAAAATATATTCATCCAATATAAAAAAATTTGTATTTCATTTATGTATTTATTCTTTTGCTATTGATTGGTCATGAATTATCAATTTTAAAACAAATATAGACTTACAAATCTAATTGACCTATACAGGAATTGTATTTATTATTTTTGCATAGCTATCATGTCTCTTTTGTCTGATTTCAATTGTAAAGCTGTAATATTCAGGCATGAAAATACACTGAAAAGACTTTGTAAAAACCTGAACATGGAATGAAATAGTGGCAAAATAGCTCAATTTGGGGTAAAAAGGCATACATTTGAGGGGAAAAAAACAACAAAATCATACATTTGAGGAAGAAAAAAACACTGAAATCAGCTGAAAATTTTCATGCCTGAATGTTAGAAAATCGTGCTTTAAACTTCAAATCAACTAAATCATTTTTTTTTTCTTTCTTTGCTACAAGTACAGAATTAAACAGCGAACAATATTTTGCCAAAGCCAAAACCAAGTATGACCATCTTTCCTGTTGAAATAGAAAACAACATCAGACCTATGCAAGACAATTCCAAATCCTTGGATCAGAAATAATATTGAATAAATGTTCTATTCTTTAACTTGTGAAATTAATTAAAGGGCAAAATGGAGAACCAATTCCATTTTAATTTTTCATACAATTTCTAATTCAAGCTCAAAACTACATTCAGCACCTTTCAATTTATCTGTTGCTCAGGGCCTACATTGATCACATACTAGCAGTTGTCACATTATAATACACGAGTATCATAAACCATCAGAAGTCAAATTATAAGAAAAAGTTTTTCAAGTGCTATAAGTAATTATGAATGTTGGCAACCCCCACACCAATAAATAAATAAATAAATAGAATTTAAACAAATTTAGTTTAAAAAAAAAATTAAAAAATTAAAAAATACTTCAAAGATAAGTGAGTCTGGGCATTTAGAATTCTAGACCGAGTCTACGAGATGAAATATAAAACCTCATTGGTGCTAAGTTGCTCCCTGCATTTTCGTTGAAGGACTTCTCTCAAGATTGGGGGGGGGGGGTGGTTGGTGGAGTCTGGAGATGGAGGAATGGAAAAGGATTTGCCTTTATCATCACCTTGAACCAAGCTTTTCATCGTGTCTGCTTTCTGGGCATCATCACTGTCAAAATAAATAAACAAGAATAGTGATCGAATTAACTTACATTTTATCATATTCCAAGCCAACAAGACAATAATCAATGGCATAGACTAATGCATTTAAATCTGTTGAATAGTTGGCAAAATTTTTTTAACAACAATAATAATGTCTCCCTTTAAATTGTACAAAAATAAGCCAAACTAATGTCAAATGTATATTGGATTTTATTTACAAACCCAAGATTTGAAGGATGTATAGACCTCTAATCCAGAAACATTCAGTATCATTATTTGGGCCAAGAGGCAAGACCATGGAGAAAGAAGATTTAAATAAAGGAAAGGAATGTAAATAAAATTATTGTAATGAAGAGAGATAAAAATAGAAAGGATGGACAGGAGATCTCTGAAAGTCCGATTGATTCTAGAGCGAAAAGAAAGAGCATTTATTTTCAGAATCCATTTAGAGTCTAGGCCTAGATTAGACCAAGTTGCTCTGTCTTCTCTGGGGAGCCCCCGCCCCCCCTCCCCCAACCACGCCTAGATTTATAAATGATTTAAAAGTCTTAAATCGAGGCCTTGGGACTGGCTAAGGCCTCGCCTAGGCTAAGCCTTAGCTAAAGGCTTACCTCAGTGTAACTCACACGAACCATCACCTCAGTCTGAGGCTAAGGTAAGGAAGCCTTACTTTTAGGAATAAGGCTAAGCTTAGCCTAGGCTAGGCCTTAGTCTTACTTAGCCAAGGCCTCGATCTTACTGATCGAGAAATAATCACCGCTCTCGGATACTTTTTAATATTTGGCTATAAATTTGTAGGGTCTATATCCCCATATTCTGTGCAACTAATGCAAGAAGGTTGAATGATTCGGTCTTTAAAGGCTAAGCCTGCTAAGACTAAGTAAGTTTAAGACAAGCATTAAAAAAAAAAAAAAAAAAAAAAAAAAAAATCCTGAGGTTGATATCTTCCGTAGATATTGACATCATCCCTCGGTCTATTGGTCTCGTAGCCCCGGGACGCTGCCACTTCGTGTACGGGCTGCCGCAGTAATCGGTCTCGCAGTACACACACACGAAACCCGCGAGTCACCTTGCAATTTTCGCATGACATCTCATTTACCGCATCCAAAAAAATACATTTATTGTCTATAGAATTCGATGAAATTTTAGTATGAACAAATACAGGTGTCAAATAATGAACTTACATACCTTTTATATCAGTCTCAAAACGGGATCAAGGCATAAAACATTAGAATATACGGCTCTTCTGAAACAGTACAGCTTGTGCAAGCATCGCAGGATCAGCAAATTATAGCAGAAAGACATTATCACAACCTCACTAATCCATATTGAGTTTTATTGTGTGCAAAATCATTAAAATCACAATTGTTTTTAGTTTATATTTTTTTTTTTATAAAATACAAAATAAGTTTTCTTATATTAATTTAAATAATTGCATATCACAGAATTATTTCTTTAAAAATGTTAAAAATGAACAAACGAAAAAAAATCAACTCTACAATCTACCAAAAAAGTTCTCTGGAAAAACAAGGGTTCCAAAATCTGAGCGGAGTGGACCTTCCTAACAGGAACACTGTTTTGTGCTGTCGCCCTCTACGTTCGTTGGTTTGGACGTGCTACGAACGGTATAGAGTGAACGAGCCGTTTACTCAGTCTGAACTGGATAACAACGTATTGCGGACGCGATAAAGACGGAATTGACGTAACGAGAACTATTTATGAACTGCCCAGTATCGTATTCAAGAAATTATTTCTCAAAGTTATAAGTTCCAACCCGACCAAAGCCCGTTCAGCAATTTTTTAAAGAACGGGCAAGAACGTTATAGAACGACCTCAGTGTGACGGCCCCCTAAACCAATGTAATAATATCGCGCGGTGATTTTATAAGTTGATTACAGTAAGATAGATTTCAGGGCTAAGTAGTAATGGTTTTTTTTAAAATGAAAATTCACTTGCAGCCACATGGCCGATTCGTAGAAAATTTGTTCCAAATAATAATTATTTTACACAGGCAAAATTTTACATAGGTAAAATATACATTGCATATATTTGCGACAAAAATGGTCATAATTTAAATCATATTTTCATTAAGTTGAACAACTCATACTGTACATGCTGTAATAATAATAACATGTCGAGTAGGAAATATCTAATAATTAGGATTTCAAATACATATTTTTCGGAATTTATCACATATTTGTCATCTAATCATACAAAAAAGTCCTTGACCACCTAATCCTTGAAAAAAAAAGAGGGGGAGGGAAAAGAAAGTTGGCAGGAAAGCGATGTCAAGAAAAAAAAAGTTATTACGAAATTAAATTGGAGCAGAGAAGGAGGAGGGAAGGGGTTAAGAAAAGTGAGCAGCTAATTAGCAACGAGTATAATCACGATAAGAACATAATTATGATTTATCCAGGTTATGAGGTATAGGAATAGGAAAAATTGGCATCTGGTAAAATCTAGATAAAGTGAATTTACAAAGAAGTGTGTAAACAAATTAATAAGGGTAAGTATAAAAATTTACGTTGCAATAGCATTTAGCAATAACAATAACGTACAATTCATTCTAAATGCAAATATGAAGTGTACAAATACAATATTCACATTAAATGCAAAATACAAACATTAACAGTTTGGGGAATGATGAACATGGCAATATTCCAGAAAAAATAAAAAGCATGTAATGTAAAGAAGATAGAGTTTGAAATGATATAAGTGCCCATTTTTAGTCGACAAGAAAATAGCAGGCTTAAGTGTATGGATTGATAATGACTACGTCATTAAAGGTATTATGCATTTTTCAAAATAATCATTAAAAATACATATGGGCAATTCCATGATTAGTTTCGTTACACTCTACGGTACATGTTACTCTAAAGTTGGCGTCTACATAAAGAGGATTTAATTTACTTTTTCATTTTTTGTAGTGTCAATACAGAATACAGAATCATGAGGCATGTTTCAGTAAGTGATACAGGAACCTGAAACTTTCGTTAGGTACGTTACTAAAAAAGGACATGGTTTTTTTTTTAGAACAGACTTTGTCCCTAAATATTCCGCAAACTATGTTCAACGTAAACAAGTTATGATACTCATGTTATTGCTGATGAGTTCAAAATTCATTCGATATAGGATATTTCATTCATAATTTGATATTTTTAGAAAGAAAAAAAAAAATAGTTACGTTACGGTTAGTTACGTTTCATTTTGTCCGGTGAAACTTTAACGGTCATTTCACCCCTTGTAAAAGATTACATTCCTCATGGCCTCTGAAATATGGAAATGTGTTCATCTTTTCCCTTTTAGTGAAAAATTGTAAGAATAAATATTAAACAAACCTTGTGTAATTTGCATTTTAGTGAAATGTATTGCCCCCCCCCCCCAGTACGACATGTTCAATTTTAATGATAATTGGAGATCTTTAAGATCTCAACGAAATTGATTAATTTTTGATTGAATTTGAAACACCTTTGTTATTCATGAACGTCCATGGCATTAGATTAGTAATAAATTAAATAATTAATTTAGGAGACAGACTTCTTTTTTTGTTGAAAAATGTTCAATAGTTCATGGAATTGCCCAATTATAACTAATTAGAATAGGTCCATAAATTTAAAAAAAAAATCCTACAAATAGGCCTACTCATGATAAGTATTTATTTTTATAATATCATATTATAAAAACAAGGTGATGGCCCAAAGTTATTTCATGAAATGACTGAACTATTTTTAATTTAAAAGATTAATTAGATAAGGTACTGAGCTGTTCCTGAACCGTTTGGTTTTACATTTCAACTGTTCTCTAACATTAGACCTACGAAGTGTTCGAGAGTTTTTGCAATCAGGGATGAGATATAGGCCGGGGGCCAACGAAATTTAATTAGCTGAGAAGAGACACAAGGTTTAATGGTCTCATCATATCAGGACGTAGCCAAGCAAGGGTCAATAGAATGGCTTGCTGGCAGGCCACATCCTGTACAGGAAGCCTTCGGGGCCCCAAAAGGGGCCTAAAAAATGTATTAAATGAGTTGAGAAGAGACATGGACAAAAGTCAGTGGATATCATTCCTTAGGGGGCACCTAGTATAAAACCGGCAATGACAGCAATTTTATCCTGTACGGGGCCCCAGACAGTAGCCCTAAAGGGCCCCCACCATACGTTTAAATGAGTTGAAAAGAGACATGGCTAATGCCTTTTGCAATGGAAGTATTAGACACCAGAGATAACCAAAACAGCAATGACAGCAATTTTATCCTGTACAAGGGCCCAGACAGTAGCCCTAAAGGGCCCCAAATCCGATATAGGCGTAACACATTAAATGAGTTGAAAAGAGACATGGCTAATTCCTTTTGTAATGGAAGTATTGGACACCAGAGATAACCAAAACAGCAATGACAGCAATTTTATCCTGTACAACCCTGATAGCAGACTGACGTCTTAAAGACGTCTTAAACTGGTCAAAACTGGTCAACTCGTCATACCGTCGTAAACACGACATCTTTTACGAATGTCTTAACGACGTCTTCCAAACGATTAATAGAATCTGATTTTAAGGTATCTTTACTGTTTCTATGCGATGTGATTATGCTTTCTTGGTAATGACTTCAAGACGTGATTTCCTATTTTTGGAGCAAAAAATTATGCACAGTAATATGGACGTCTTATATGATGTCTGTTTACGACGTCCTATAAGACCACTTTTCTTGTCATTTTTGACCAAAATACGGACATCTTTAAGACGTATCTTAAACGTTCTATAAGAACAACTTTTTATGTCTTTACGACGTCTATAAGAACCACTTTTCTTGGTCATTGTTTGAACCGAAAAATACGAACAATCTTTAAGACGTCTTTAAAAACGACTATAAAGACAACTTTTTGTCTATTTTTCACCCATATGAATATCTTTAAGACGTTTTACGAACTATATAGATCACTTTCCTGTCATATTTTGGACAAAATACGACATACTTTAAACGTCTTTTAAAACGTCTAAAGACAACCTTTATGATGTCTTTACGACGTCTATAGGAACCACTTTTTCTTGTCCCATTTTTTGACGCAAATAAACGACATCTTAAGACGCTTAAAAACGTCTATAAGACAACTTTTTGAATGTCTTTAGCGACGTCTATAAGACCACTTTTCTTGTCATTTTTGACCAAAATACGGACAATCTTAAAGCGTCTTTAACGTCTATAAGGACAACTTTTTGTCTTTTTTCACCCAAATATGATATCTTTAAGACGTCTTTAACGACGTTTATAAAATCACTTCCTTGTCCATGTTTTTGACTCAAATACGACATCTTTAAAGACGTCTTAAAATCGTACTATAAGACAACTTTTTATGTCCCTTAACGACGTCTATAGCCACTTTCTTGTCATTTTTGACCAAAATACGAACATTTTAAAGACGTCTTGAAAACGTCTATAAGACAACTTTTTGCTTTCATTGACCAAAATACAATGTTCTGTTGGTCATGAATATTCATAAGCAGTATTCTGAGATTTGAAAAAAGGGGAAAATGAATAGAAATATACAATTTTAAGCCATGTAACCGGCATTCGGCTTATTGACATAATCAAAATTGTTTTAATTATTATCATTTATGTAAACACAATTCAAGGGTGCTTCATAATGACAATGTCTCATATTTTCATTAACAAATTGTAATTAATAATAAGTAACTGTCTTTCTTCAAACATTTGTCTGTAAGCATTTATATAGCAGGAACGAAAAACTGGCCAAGTATAATAGGGCCTGTTGTGTAGGACACGATAGGTTATAATATTAGGATAGGTTAGGATAGGATAGGACTCAGTATTAATGTCAACATCCCTGATAGCACAGTGACGTCTTAAGGACGTCAGAAAAAAAAATTATTATGACGTAAATTTGCACCCGCGTTTGACGTCTTAAAGACGTCGTATTTTTACGTCATAAAGATGTCTTTTTTTAGACGTAATAATGACGTAAAAATACGATGTCTTTAAGACGTCAAACGTGGGTGCAAATTTACGTCACAAAGATGTCTTTTCCTGACGTCTTTAAGACGTCTGACGTGATGTCTTTAAGACGTCTTTAAGACGTCACTCTGCTATCAGGGAAGGGCCCAGACAGTAGCCCCAAAGGGCCCCAAATCCCATAGGTCTAACACATTAAATGAGTTAAAAAGAGACATGGCTAATTCCTTTTGCAGTGGAAGTATTATACACCAGTGATAACCAAAACAGCAATGACAGCAATTTTATCTTGTACAAGAGCCCAGACAGTAGCCCTAAAGGGCCCCAAATCCTATATAGGCGTAACACATTAAATGAGTTGAAAAGAGACATAGCTAATTCCTTTTGCAATGGAAGTATTAGACACCAGAGATAACCAAAACAGCTAGACATGGGCTAGCAGGGGCCGTGGAGCTGGGGGCTGAGGTGGCTTCAGCCCCCTCTCCGCTTTTGTCAGTAGGCTAACACAAAAATTACCATACATTTGTGATTTTAGCCTGTTCATAAGTTCTGAAGTATTACACACCAGAGATAACCAAAATTGCAATGACAGCAATTTTATCCTGTATAAGGGCCTAGACAGTAATCCTCGTGGGCCCGAAATCCTATAACACATTAAATTGGTAAAATTCTTTCACCCCCCCCCCCCCCCCCCTGCTTCCCGTATTTACGTTCTAATAATTGTGAACGCAAAATGTTTTTGGTGCTGTAGATAGACTACATCCAGTGGACGATCCTGAATCTAATGAAAATTCTCGCACTTCACGCGCACGCTGGTTGAGTGATAAGAGAGAGAGAGAGAGAGAGAGAGAGAGCAGGGCGGGGTAGGTATTATATTATTACTATTATTATTTTTTATTGTTATTTTTTTTGTGGGGGGGGGGGGCCTTCGGCTGTCACGGTCGAGAAGTAATCACATATCGGCCATAGGGGTATAGGATACAGTCAATCAATCCGATATCATCGTGATTTCTTCCTCCTCTTTGTTCTTATTCCCACTCTTTTTTATTTTTTATTATTATTTTTTGTATTAGCTAGGGGAACCCATCCCCCTGGATCCGCGTCTGGAATCAACTGTAAACATTCGATTTGATTTTTTATTTGATTTGATTTATTTGTCAAGTATAACAAGATTTACATAAGCTTGACGGGATGACCCATGAAAGCCCGAGAGCTTATTTACAACGGGGTCCCAACATAATATAATAAAGTTAATACAAGTACAAAATTATGAATTGTAATATATTCATGGAACGTATTTACAGCAAACTTTAAACGGTTATTTAACACATAAGAACGAGTTCAAAACATAAACACATAAAAAAATCATAATAGAACATTGAGAAAATAAGATTTCAAGGCACATCATACTGTCGTTACTATGTTGCTTGTTTCCATTGTTTTAGTCTCAATTGAAAGAAACTCCTTAAGCACTCTCTTGAAATGTGCGTAGTTTTCTATTGCTTTAATATTATTAGGAAGAGAATTCCAGTATTTGATGGCATTGTAATAAAAGCAATTGCCAATACTACAAACTCACCCTGGCAAGCTAAAGTTATAAAGACTATTTCTTGTATCATAATCATGTAAGTTTGAGACAAGGTTAAAGTTGAGGCTAATATAATGATTTGCTCTCGAGTGATAAATTTTATGTGCGTGGTGCAGTATTAGTTGTTTTGATCTTTGATTTACATCAAGAAGACCAGCTGCAGAGAGCTCTCTGTAACCGACATGTGATCTTGGGCCTAAACAATTAATGAATTTTGCCATCTTATTTTGTATGATTTTCAACTTCTTTTGATCTAATTTGCCTACATTAGAAAACCACGCAGCGTTAGCATAATCGAATAAGCATTGAATGACAGCAAAACATAATATACGCCTTGCATGTAGATTCATACAATTTTGATATCTATACAGAAATTTCAAACGGGAGTTTACCTTCTTTACAATAGATTCTACTAGTAAAGAAGAAAATGAAACCTTACTATTTAATTCAAAGCCTAGATCACTTAAGGGATTCTTTCTTCTGAATGATTTGATCTTTGTAAGCTACGTTGAATTCATCTTCCTTTTTCTTATTACTTTTGTTGGAAAACAAAATACTTATTAAACATCTTTAAAATTCGCTAAGTGCTCCCTCATATACTAATGCACAAGGTATATGAGAGTATTACTACATTGGCGCACACGACATAGGCCTGAAACTATATAAGGCTCATTATTTTTATTTTTGCAAAGGGTTTATATCTCGCAATGAAAAATATGCTTATTATAATAGAAACCTAGGACCTTACTACTAAATAATGTTTGACAATCAAAGGGTGAAAAACGGGTCAAAAGTGGTTAAAATAAAGATTGTGAAAATTAAAGCCAACCTTTGGTTCTTACAGCCAAAATAATTTGGGATAAATCTGTAAGATATGTCCTCACATTGTTCCATTAACATATACATATGCCTACACAAGATTATATTTACGTTTCGATAATGATTTCAGCAGAAATGTTGAAAAAATATCGAAACAGTCCGTCAACATGGTCAAATTGAGACTTGGAGTAGACCGCTATATCGCCACAAGTCACGGCACAACATACACTCACAGATCCGGTGCGAATCGCGTGCACATGATATACCCGTAGACTTTTCACGTGGCCGTGTTAATCACGCATGTCCTTGGACGGGCCGTCCAAATACTGAAATCATGCTTATTTTGCTCTTTTCTCAGCAAATACGCAATTTTCTGTAAATTCCTTTGGTGTGTAGTATTTATTTCTTATGCTTGAGATTCTGTATTGAACAAGAATGTTTTGATTTATTTCATTATGACTACTCTCTACTCTTTAAACTAAATGTATAAATAAACGTTGATAGATAAAACATATCCTACAGGGCCGCGGAGCGTTTTGAAAGTGGAGGGGCTGAGCCGAAGTGGGGGGGGGCTGCAGCCCCCAGCCCCCCCCCCCCGGCTCCGCGGCCCTTGTCCTATGATTCAAGCAGGTTTATAAATGGTTAATTATTTTTACAGTTAGTGGTGGTGTCCTAGTTCTCCTGCGTCCCAGCGCTCCTCTCTCATGCCTATATGTTTTTAAAAATATTTTCGATAAGAAACCTAAAGGGCAGTCATCGAGGCCTATACTTCCATAATCGCTTTAGCCCTTCTAATCGAAACTTGTGTTACACTATTTTCATATTGCTTTAGTAGTCAGGTCCTAGGTTTCTATATATAATAAGCATATTTTTCATTACGAGATATAAGCTCCTTGCAAAAATACAAATAATATGCCCTATATGGTTTCAGTTGATACCAGGAGCGGCTCCAGGGGATGGGCGGCCCCCTAGCAAATACAAAAATAATAATAATCATAAGTTTAAAAAAAAGAAAAAAGGAGAGAGATAAAAAAAAGAAAAAAAAAAAGAGGGGGAATAGGAACAAAGGGGAGGAAGAAATCCCGATGATATCCGATTGATGGACTGTATCCTATTTCTCTATGGCCGATATGTGATTACTTCTTGACCGTGACTTTCGAAGGCCCCCACCCCCCCCCCAAAAAAAAATAATACCTACCCCGCCCCGCTCTCTCTCTCTCTCTCTCTCTCTTATCACTCAACCAGCGTGAAGTGCAAGAATTTTCATTAGATTCCGGATCGTCCACTGGATGCAGTCTATCTACAGCACTATAAACAGTTTTGGTGCACATATTAGTGGAACGTAAATACGGGAAGGAGGAGGGGAGGGGGTAAAAGAATTTTACCAATTTAATGTGTTATAGGATTTCGGGCCCACGAGGATTACTGTCTAGGCCCATATATACAGGATAAAATTGCTGTTATTGCTGTTTTGGTTATCCATTGCAAAAGGATTTCGCCAGGGGGCGCGAAGTGTTTTTGAAAGTGGATGGGCTGAGCCGCACGTTTTTTTTTCCAACTCATTTAATGTGTTACGCCTATATGGGATTTGGGGCCCTTTAGGGCTACTGTCTGGGCCCTTGTACAGGATAGAATTGCTGTCATTGCTGTTTCAGTTATCTCTGGTGTCCAATACTTCCATTGCAAAAGGAATTAGCCATGTCTCTTTTCAACTCATTTAATGTGTTACGCCTATATGGGATTTGGGGCCCTTTAGGGCTACTGTCTGGGCCCTTGTACAGGATAAAATTGCTGTCATTGCTGTTGTAGTTATCACTGGTGTATACTACTTCCATTGCAAAAGGAATTAGCCATGTCTCTTTTCAACCCATTTAAACGTATGGTGGGGGCCCTTTAGGGCTACTGTCTGGTGCCCCGTACAAGATAAAATTGCTGTCATTGCCGGTTTTATAGGTGCCCCCTAAGGAATGATATCCACCGATTTTTGTCTATGTCTCTTCTCAACTCGTTTAATGCATTTTTAGCCCCTTTTGGGGGCCCCCAATGCTTCCTGTACAGGATGTGGCCTGCCAGCAATCATTTTATTGACCATTGGCCACATCCTGACATGACGAGACCATCAAACCTTATATCTCTTCTCAGCTAATTAAATCTCGTGGGCCCCCGGCCTAATAGGAGAGTTTATTGTTCGAAATCAACTTTTTAACAAAAGTCATACACAGTCCCTTCCTCTGTCAAGAAGGTAGCTTCATCACATTCATGGCGTTATCATAAGAGCGATATATGGGTCCTAAAATTATTCTGAGAGTTCTTTTTTTTGGTGCTCTTTCTAGACAATCGACCTGCTGTTTCGTAAGCCCATCATTCCAAACCGGGGTAGCGTACTCTAATAAGGGTCTTAGAAAACCGATGTAGGACCATTCTTGGTCACGTGTGTGACCGAAATTATGCAAAATCTTGAACTTTATTGCTTATCTACAATTTTTTAAAAATATACTGATTAATGTTTATATCATGCTAATATATGTTGTTGGCTATCATTTGTAATATTTTTTGATATTTCAATATGCATGTTCAGGTCAGAGGTCAAAAGAAGTGGGTCACGTGTGTGACTTCACAGACTGGCATGATTTTGAAAGTTCAATTTCATTTGAATTCCTGTGAGTTTTAAAATGATGAAATGTTCTTATTGCTAGTGAGATATGCATTATGGACCTGTTAACCAATATACCACTGGATAGGAGTCATCTCTGAAATTTCTTGTTTAATCTATTTTTTTATATCGTGATGTCGGGTCACGGTGTGTGACATTTTAGTGGGTCACGTGTGTGTGACCTATGGAAATTGTACAGAAAAATGAATATATTATGTATTATGCCATAAATATACATTTCGAGCAATTACTATATCCGCTGTGGTAAAAATTTTATGAACTTCAACCCTAGTCAGTCAATGGGGTGTTTTGATAGCTGTCAAGACTGGGGAGGGGCGGTAGGGACGGGGGGCCATGATGCCCCTATAAGATCTTGGCTGTTGATCGCGCGAGCGCGCCGAAAATTTGCACGATGGTAGTGTGTGATGTAGCTACAAGAAAGCACTGTTAATTTTCCCATAATAATAATTTATTTTATATGAATTAATTATGCTAATTATACGCATTGTATGAAGTATAATTTTTGTTCTAATTGACAAACTACAGCTTCTGGAATGCTAATTTTGTGTTTGCATAATCTTTATAGGATTCCTAACAATTGTACTTGGAAAAAAAATTGATATAGAACTAATTCCTTGTGTATTTTATTGTTTTATGTATTTCCTTGTTTTTCGACCATTTGTTTTGTTTGTTCTTTTTGCTCTTTTTGTTTTGTTTTGTTTTTTTTTTTTTCGCAAAAATTATTGCAGAACCATTTTGGAGCATAATAATGCTAAAATAAATTAATTTCAACCAATGAAAGTGAAAATAATCAGAATTTATGACCGCCCCCACCCAGCGGGTCACGTGTTTGACCAATTTGTTTGCTAATTAATAATCAAATTAAAACTTGTCATGGATTCATATTTAGTGAGATGCAAGGTACATTGAATCTAGCTTTGATGAAATAATTATAATAATACCAGAGCCATGGTTAAGACGGGCTTAACACTTTTTGTGTTTTCTGGTTACTTGTGTGTGACATTTTGAGGGCAGTTAATTTCCAGGGTTGATTATCTTTTATTATAATCAATTTAACAACATTATTTTTTGGGGTTAGATTAAAAGGAATAGAGGTAAATAATAATATAATGACAGTAATCCAAGTAAGGAAGTCAGCATATCCATTTCAGTCAGGGTTTAAAAAAGTGATGTTTTATTACCGTTTTCCATTTGATTATCATTTATGTTTAATTTATGCAAATGAGCATGAACAATTGCAAAAATAACGAAAAAACATCAGTTCATAAACTTCAGACATTGCTCTATTTGAATATGCAGCTTAAAATCAAAAAGCAAAAATTTATTTGTCCCCAATGGTTCACTTTTCAAAGAATGGCCGAATAGCCTGGTCCCTTTTTTAAAGGCATGACCATAGTTGGTCACACACGTGACCCGTGGTCACGTGTGTGACCAATTTCAAAGTTAATTAATAACTAAATTAAAAGCTGTCATGGCTTCATATTTGGTGAGATGCAAGGCACATTATATCTAGCTTTGGAGAAAAAAAATTGTAATAATAATAGAACCATGGTTTTCGGGGCGTTAACTTTTCGTGTTTGTGTTCACGTGTGTGACATTTGATGGCAATTAATTTTCTTTAGTTAATTATCTTAAAACAATCAATTCAACACCATTAATTTTTATTTAAATTTAAAGGAATGAAGTTAAAAAAGGGTATAATGACAATAATCAAAGTAAGGAGACCAGCATATACAATCAAATCAGGGTCAAAGAAATGATATTTTACGTACCATTTTTCTATTCAAATTTTTTGCATGTTAATTTATGCAAATGAGCATGAAAAATTTTTTAAATTAAGATAAAAAATGCATTTCATGAAACTTCAGACAATGCTCTATATGAATGTGCAGCTTAAAAACAAAAAAGACAAACTTTATTTTTTCCAAAAAAGGTTCACTTTTCAAAGAATCGCCCTGTAGATTGTGCGGAGATCTTCTGTAGGCAAGCCATGAGGGAAAGGTAAGGTAACCATTATGGGCTTCTTCTTTGCTAGTAGCATTAGAAATCTCCAGAGAATAGAGGGCATCCTGATAAAGACGACTTTATTAAGATACTGGATGGAAACGTGCAGGAATATTCTTATAAAGGTATAATTTCGGACAGCATTGGACATACTAAAACGACAATGCTCGAACGCATATGGCCAATACCCACGGGGCAAGAGGTGTGGACCCGACTTGGCGAAATCTAAAAAGGTTCTATGTACCCATAGCAACACCGCTAGGGTGGACTACCCGGTGGTTAAGTGACACGAGGGTCTCTACAGGCAGGGGCGCCCAAAATAGCCGCCCTTTTTACAAAAAAAATAGTATTTTAAAGAAAATGACTAGAAATAATTTTCTAAACTCAATGAGTTGGGTCTCATATGAAAGAAAATTAAATTTGCTTTATAACAATGCTAACTTTAATGGGGAATAAAATTAAATAAATTCAGTTTTGTACTTAAAAACATCATTTTTGGCATTTTTTTTCAAAAAATGAATTTTTTACATATTTTTTAATCTATTTTTTAATCTAATGTATTAAAATTTGTAATGAGGGCTGAAAGTTGTTACTTCCTGAAAATTGCCAATTGGTATGTCTTATCATCTGTAAATAGAATTTGAGCAAAACCTTATTTCTATAAAAAGTTATAATACGCTAAAAATATGAATGTAATATACAAACAAATCAAAATTTCCTCTATTTATGTTGAAAACCCGCATATATACGTGTTATACCGTACTTAACATTTTGCATGTACATAATGCATGTGTGCGAAACATTGTGACTGACCGTGACTTTTGGGAGCATAATAAAAGTAACTAAAGGGATTTAATAAAACCCGACAACATCTAATGTTTTGTATTTAGAAATGAAGCCCATGTGTGGGGGCGGCAGGTTTTTTTTTTTATTTTTTTATTTTTTTCATAAATAATACATTGATAATACATTTTGACCCTGTGCACGCATATCTGTAAAACACATGTACATCGTACAAATTCAATCAGAGTCACGGCACAGAAATAATGAAATGGGGTCCATTATCAACGAGGAACCTGGGGGTGGGGGGCTCATAGGTCCGCCCCAACCAAAACAATTAGGGGAAATCCCTAAAATTTCGTGCTTATCCCCCACCCCCTCTTCGGGGAAAAAAGGGGAAAGAAAATAGATGTGGATGTCCGACCAAAGTGAAGTGGGTTATCCCCATGGCTCTTTTTTTTTATTAATTTATTTATTCATTCATATCTTCTTTATACAAGGTGGCCCTTTAAATGAGGAATATTACTCTTCTAGGGCCCCTGTCTATAATGGTTAAAAGCAAGTAATTGCACTGTAGTATAAAGAATGTACTTAAGTATGGTATACATACATAAAGAGTTAATTAAAATACTCTTATTTGAATAATGATGACAAATATTGGAAGGCCGAAGGACGATTTTATTTTATGCTACCCCCGTTGTCCTTCCACAAATCTGACAGAAATTCTAGCCGACGTAGCCTTAAAAATGTAGGTGTGCATACTTAATGTTCTTAGATGATAAATATTGCTATTTGTAAAATGACGACAGTCAAAGGCATGAACTCAAAATTTAATTGTCCCATTATCATTAAAAGGCATACACTTCAAGCGAGAAGGGGCAACCCCCCCCCCCCCACTGAGGAGGTCAACCATACACGTATGCCCGTTCCAGATTTTTAGAGATACCCCTATCAGCCGGGGAAACTGTGTCGAAATTACCCCTTATTAGAGGCTTTTTGAGGGGAAGCTGCATCAAAATTACCCCCCCCCCCCATTACAGGCTTTTGGAGGGGGAGCAAGGAAAATTACTCCCTTTTCACAAGTTTTTGGACCCTATTTAGGCCCATATTTCAGGATTTGTCCTCAAACTATCCACAATTAAAAATAGGTCACTGGAAAAAAAGATTCAAGATTCAAGATTCAAGATTCAAGATTACTTTATTGATTTTCTTTCATGTTTTCAAAAGTTAACAAAATAAATAATCAAATTAACAACATCAGTATGTAACATAGAACATTTTGTTCAAAAGTAACAGAGAAAACAATTATAAAGAAAATGCAGGAACCAGCAAGAAGCAAAGCTTGTAAGGCGCTGGTCCCTTTAATAAAAAAACTAAAAGACCCCTATTTCAATGATATCTCGGGGATTTTTCAACGACCTGAGCCCCCAAAATATACCCCTTTCCGGAGAAATCGGGAACAAGCATACGTGTATGGTTGATCTCCTGAGTAGGGGGGGGGGGGCGGGAGCAACACCTTACGGGGCTTCAGTATGGTTGTATCGAATGAAAGAGAGAGAGAGAGAAGGGGGTGGGGAGAGAAAGAGAGCAGGGGCAATGATTTATATAAAAAGAAGCACGCTTTATTTCATTACTTTTCATTTAAATAACCACTTGATGCTCTTTAGGCAGGTATGGGGGAATTCATGCTTTTCTTTAGCCACTTTAAGTAAGTTATATTATCTTCAGCTCTTTAAAAAAAAAAAAAATAAAAAAAAACTGTAGTATCCATAGGGTAGACCGCCACAACTTCGCCCCTTGAACCTTTTTATATGAAATATGGAGACTGACACTCCCTTATACATGTATCACGCATATCACAACTCTGTATAAACACGGACATTGACAAAATTTTGATAGGTTATGGAAATAATGAATGGGCGGGGGCTCTGTCAGGGTCCACATAATAAATGTATTTGACACGGAGTGGCGTATCCAAATGTGCCTGATGCCAAGAGCCTTGGTTAGTTCATTTTTTATTTATTTTTTTTTATTTTTTTTTGTCAATCATATATAAAGTGGAAAAAAAAATGCCTGAAGGACATAATTCCCTCAATTTTACGGGTTTAAGATTACAAATTGATTAAAATTAGAATTCATTTATTTTGCCACCCCTTGGTTGTCCCATGGTCCAGGGTGGGGAGGGGTGTTGTGTTGTGAAAAGGAAATCATCCTGTGGTCTTTAATGAGTCATCAATTTCCTAATGAGAGTATTTGTATTAACTTTATATAGATATTATTTGTATGTATACCATCACTGGCAATACGTGCAATGATTTACTTCTTCTCAACTGTATAGAATTGCCCCTTGAAGGAACAATATTCGTTATTTTAGAGGTATAAATAAGACGTGAATAAATGAATGAATATATATAAATGAATGAATAAACAATTGAATAAATGAATAGATAAATGGAAAAAAAAAGGAATTAATGGATGGATGAATGACTGAATGAATAAACAAATGAATAAATGAGTAGATAAATTAATAAATGAATAGAATAAATAAATAAGAACCATGTGGGTGGTAAAGATATTCAAATTAATTTTGTCGGTCACCCATTCATATTTTATTTTGATTTCTTTTTCCTGGGTTGGGGTGTGCGTGTAACAGCACAAAATTCCCGTTTTAATTTCCCACTAAATTTTGGGTTCGGGTGAAACTGTCAGACCCCCACCCCCGGATACTCCTATGATAATTTAATTGACACTCATCCAATCATTTTGGTATGAACATATTCGTTTAGGTAAAAAAAAAAAATGCACAATAAAACTAAGGATATTAGAGCAATACATTCTTTATAAAAATATATGAAAAATGTTAATAATAATAAAACCTGCCTCCCCCATTAAAGCGCCATGAGCGTCATGCATGACGGACCTGAGCGCTATATAAGAAGCCATCATTTTTATTAGTATTATTAACGCACATGTGCTCCATTTCTATATACATACCAGAAAATTTGGTAGCGTTTTATCAAATCCATTTGGAAACTTTATCATGCTCCCAAAAGTTTATTAATGCTACAGTCACACAGACACTTACGTATAGTTACGTTTTTGTTGTTTTAATCTTATTTCATCTTCTATTTTATCATTTATTATTGTATTTCTCTGTTTTATTGGATGTACAAAGTTATCACTATTTCCTCTGCTGACGACGAGAAGGCACCCGTGGGGGTCCGCAGAAAAGAAAATAATTTTTGAACACAACCAGACGTAACTATACGTAAGTGTCTGTGTGAATGTAGCATTATGCTACAGTCACACAGACACTTACGTTGAGTTACGTCCAGTTGCGTCCAAAAATTATTTTCTTTTCTTCGGATCCCCACGGATGCTTACCCGTCATAGTTAGCAGTATAAATATTGATAATTTCGTTCATCCAGTAAAACAATGAAATACATAAGAAATGATAGAATAGAAGATGAAATAAAATTACAACAACACAAACGTATCTATACGTAAATGTCTGTGTGACTGTAGCATTAATCTGAAAGATAAGCCTAATCAGTCATAATACAGTATACGTATACAGTATCTACGGTATAACACGTGTATATACGGGTTTTCGCTATAATTGGGCGAAATTTTGGATTTTTCGTATATCACGCTCATAGGTATCGCGTTTAATAGCTTTTAACAGAAAAAAAATTTTACCCCAATCTTTTTACAGATCATAGGACATACCAATGGGCAATTTTTCAGAAAGTAACAACTCTCGGCTCTTTTTAGAAATTTTAATACATTCAATTAAAAAATAAGTACAAAATTTATTTTTGGAAAAAAACTCAAAAAATGACGTTTTTAAGTACAAAACTGAATTAATTTAATTTCAATTCTCACTAAAGTTAGCATTGTTGTAAAGAAATTTAATACTCTTTCATATGAGACCCAATACATTGAGTTTAGGGAATTATTTCTAGTCATTTTCTTTAAAATACTATTTTTTGTAAAAAGGGCAGCTATTTTGGGCGCCCCCGCTTGTAGAGACCCTCGTGTCACTTTACCACCGGGTAGTCCACCCTAGCGGTGTTGGTATGGGTACAAAGAATCATATTACATAGGACTACTTTTTAGATCTCGCCGATGCAGCTAACTCTAAAAATATGGGTTTTGCCCCCCGGGTATTAGTCAAGAAGTGGATCAAGGACAATCGTAATGAACAATCTGGAGTCGAAACCCATTGGAAATGTGTCTCGGAAGGTGAAGATTCACATGATGGCTCAAATACCATGAAACCTGAGTCATCCTGGAGGTCCTACCGAGTACTCTGTGAAAGCGCCGAAGACAAACCTCACAGAAGACCTGAAGAAAGGCTGAGGATACTTGCAAGAACTGTTTCAGGTGGTCATTTCTAGAAAACAATTCACAATCGTGCTTGATAAGTAATAAATTGGACCGAGTACCCCTAGGGTAAGTGTTTTCCATAAATCTGTCCATAAATTACCCATGAAATACAAAATTCGTTACAATTTCCGATTTTCCTTATTGTTCAATTATTGGTACCATACTTATCACCAGAAAGTGTGACGAAACACATCCAGTTAGCAGCACGACTAAAAAAAAAAAAAAAAATTAAAATGACAGAGTATGATCACAACTGTATAATACGGACCTAGAGCGAGGATGGTTAAATCTATACAAATGCAGATCACAGCTACTGAAATATTTATATACCCTTATGGAGCCAGAACGGTGAACCGAACATGTCGATAAACAGTGTATAAAAAAATTAGTCCAATCTAGAAGGATTTTATGGACCCTAACAACATCTCAGGGGTGAAATACTGTACAAATCAGCTGGCGTCTGGGGCGTCTAAAATAACCACCCCTTTTATAACAATTAGTAATATTATAGTGGTGGCAAAAGTATTAGAAAACCCAACATGCTCAAAGCCATACAAAGAGAATCCGATCCCCTGTGTAGTCGCCAAAGTTAGTTTTAGGATAATATTTCCGTGTCCCATCCCAAGCTCTTTTGATGACTCTGTGGT
>CALNVZ010000603.1:0-17739 GCA_940671915.1 Paracentrotus lividus | reverse complement strand
TCCATTTCCTATTTGACTTTCACCCTCCTTCTCTGTCATTCCTTTCCTATTCAGATGTCTTCATTCATTACATTCCACATCTGATTCTTTTGTTCAACATTCTTATTACAACAATCATCTCATCATCTTATTCATCTTCATCCTCTTATCTCTATTGGTTATTTTATGAATTGGACTACTACATTTTGAGTTGGTTCCTCCATTCCCTTTATTCCTATTGGTTGATCTTACTTCATTGAATATGCAAATTTATGTAAATTTATATTGAGTATTGGTATTGATGCTATGATTTGTGATGTGGCAAAGAACCCGCAGAAATAAAGTATTACACTTCCAGACATTCAACACAAACATTGTCTCCTGGGCCTGTCTCTGTTAAGAGTGTTAGATTGCTACCAAATAACCACGCCTACACTCGTGGTGCAGCGGTGTTTCTACACTTCTATATCCCAGACCTTACACCAGAGCTTCGAGGCTGCAGATATTAGTAAAATTTACCTCATATCTCCAGCAGCAAATTCCAGTAAGTTTCACCCTTCTTCAAACATATGTGTTTGTTACATTTCATCCCTCAACTGTATTCAGGCAGCGAATTCCAACAGACAAGTAAAAGTTTCGCTCCTTTCAAAATATTTCATTGGTGTTGAATTCATTTTCACACCTTCTTCAACTGATACATGTACTTGGGGATATAGCTAACCTTCTCTTCCATTTTAGCCTATGCCTTATTAACATGAATTTGATATGCTTATTAGTAGCAAGATTTCTTACGAACATTATCTGGAGTGAAATCTACCCACTTGACAGTCTTTAGATCCAGGTGGTCTATATGGCAGAGTATCTCTGATCTGGTGTAGTGTGAATTATCTTTTAGAGATTCAACTAAGTAGGCAACATTTTACGATCCCATCTGTATCAGATTCATCTTATAAACTAGTCATACTGTTAGCGTGTAGAGTAGAATGAATATCCTTTCGTGACCCTCGAGCTGTTGATTCGTGGTAATAAAAGATAAGTCTGTTAGATGAGGCTAATAATGGATGAAGCTAAACTGTTAATCTATTTGTGAACTCATCATCTCTTTAATCCCTCATGACATACTCACCGTTTTATAGTACAGTAATGCTGTGTATTGATCATAATACCGATTTAAGAGTTTGTGAGAGTTATGTAAAAATGTAAGTGAAGCACACTAGTATTTTAATCACGCTACTATGAATGTCAACAACGCAAGCACAAGCATATAACGAAAGGGCTTCATATGTTGTAAATAAAAGTGATTATAGGGATGTTCTTTGGTCTTGGGCGTGACTGTCGTGACCCCATAACTAATTTGGCAATATGTAAACGTAACGGCAGTGTCTTGCGTTGTCGTCATGTTGAACTTGCCGCAATAAAAAAGATACAAACACGCATTTGGTACCTGAATAACATTTGTTGTCAATAATTATCTGTTTGTTTCCTTACTTTCTGCTCGCAGATTTAAGAAAGGAGGAGTATGTTGCATAAAGATCACAGCTTGACTTTATCTAGGAAGAAGAAGAGGTCGGTTGCGTAAGCAACAACCCAACGAGGACTAGAGAGAAAGGCATCTCTATAGAGAGTGTCATGTTAGAGTAGACAATTTATCTGATCTGTCCAAGAACAAGACTAATGGATGCGAGTGAATGACGTTGGTCTTAGCTTCATATCACATCCCCCAATGGTAAGGACCTATGTACCAGATGTATAAGTATCGAGTTAGATGTATGACACCTATATACTGTCTAACACCACCACATATGAATTTGTACTATAATTGGTAATGTTGTTGTTGATAGTTGATATGGTGCGTAAACGTAATACTGGAATCTGTGGTTTGTGATTGTTCTTTTGTCTGCATTATCTACCAGGCGAATTGTCCACAAGAGGTAGTGGACATAAATAGCGACCACCTATATTAACAACCTATATGTCCAATTTGTACATATTTTATTACGCCACTTTGACTAAAAGGGTCCATTTAGATCCTAAAATCCCACTGATATCATATACCTTGAGATGATCCTTCTTGCTCCTGGTCTCTACAACAAGCGACAACGTTTGACAAATGAGTTCCACTTGGTCTAGAAAAACCCTCACATCTTAGATTGTACTTGAACTAGCTCCCATTTTGAGTGCTTTACACCCTACGGTGAATTATAGAACATCTGTGCATTGTGCCAGTATATGTCTAAACCCCATCATTTGGACAAATGATAACCACTATTGGATCTAGTAAACCCGCCTTTTGACAACAGTGCGCGACTCCACCTTGGTCTTGAACCCACTTTGACAAATGTCCACGGTCTAATCCACTTTGACAAAGTCCACTTGGTCATAAAACACCCACTTTGAGCAGACGTGGTTCCTACTTTTGAGCGTCTAAACATCGCTCGTGTTCAATCTAACTACTAATGCTTCCAACTTAGTGACGTAAATGCCCCACCTGTGACTGGACAAATGATGTTTGCTTCCATGGCTTGGTCTAAAACCCACTTTAACACATATGATAGTTGCTCTCTCGATAAGCGTATGGTTCATCATAAACATCCATACTTTCTGTCTTGGACAGACATTTTTCCACCTGTCTCCACAACCCCACACATTGTCACTAAATGGCACTTCCATCAACCTTAAGTCTCAATAACACACTAACTTTAACAGTATACATAAATTGGCATATTTGCGAACTAATGATTGCACAAGTGTTTAGGGATTCAATAACCAAAATCCCGGCATATTGGTACAAATGATCGGTGTTGGAGTCAAATGCGGCACGGCATTATCACAAATGCTTAAGAGATGTGTCCATTTGGATGCTTAATCAGCGCCACTTCCTTAGATCAAATAGAATCCCAATAATCGTCTAAAAGAGACTCCACTTTGACAAATTGATGCGGTTTGGTCTAAACCCCTCAGGACAAATGATGCCACTTGCGTAAGTTCATGTGAAAACTGCACGTATGTGATATCAATTCCTGCTATATTTTAAGAGATGTCTTTTAGAAACATAGATGATAGTCCTAAATGTACCATATTTCTAAACCCCACTTTTTTAAGTCCAATTTGTCTTACTCCCAGTTCAATCTAATTGCTATGGGGATTGTATAACTGGCCACTGCCATATATGTTTATGACATTCTATTGTCCAATTTTGTTTTATATCCACTTGTCTTGTGCCCAGCAATATGTAAGGTCAAGGTGTGCGTGCGAATGGGACCTAATACACCACACATATTTGCATCATGTGAGCAGTTGAGACGAGAAAAGTTGCGATAAGTATGCAACACAATTTATGGACATATTTGATTAATTGGCAAATTGTAGAGTCATTGAGATACACAACAAAAATTAGTACCACCTGCTGACAGCAGTACAAGTGGATATTAAAAAATTAACCAAAGAGAGAGCAAAAAGTGAGAAAAATGTATTGATAGAATTTGTTCTACCTATTGTAGAGTGCCATAAATCCAAGGGATCATCCTTTTGAACCACATCACATGTTCAATGCCCAATAGAGAGCGAGTGCTCAGGTTTCCTACATAGTGAGCATATGCAAAAGAGTGGGCACACAAAATAAATAATATACATATTCTAATCTGTACACTGATACTGATTTCAAATCATCAGACTAAATTCACACTACTAGCTGAATAGATTCTATCTTGCATTCAGTATCGCTAATGATATAACAGTCTACAACCATATTGACCAACCGTGTGTTAAGCATACCTCAATAAGTGAGAACATCAATATCCGGCGCAATTATTTAGCTGAAGATCATCAATCTTCCCAGTCATTGAGAGTTATACAGACTTGATGTTATAAGATTTAACAACATCAATTACTGCCTTTTATGCATTCAGCGGAATGTATAATGTCATAGCAGTTCTTTAAGTAAAGCCTATCTAATTTTCATGTGCACTTTCCCTTCCTCTAATGTGTTGCAGATAACTATCATCAGGTCAATTCTCTTTCTGCAGATTGAGTACTAGCGTTTATTAACAGAAGACTGAAGAAAAGTGTTCACTGTACCACTTGAATATCTAGGTATGTCTCACTAGCAATACGAATTTCTGAGTACTTCTGTTACAATGCGGAGTACAAATCATATCAGATATGACGCGCTTATTCACATGGCATGTTTATTCACTCGAACGTTGTCTTCTGCTGACCGGACCGTTGCTACCCGGCTGTCGTAGCGGGCATCTTACTTGGCCATTTGATCCGATCGTGTCTGTGTGCTAAACTTTCGTTGTGCTGAAAAAAGCTGCAGGATTTCTGGTATTATCAGACGAATGTAGAGCGACTTATGAAAAACATCGTGCGCGTGTGTTTAATTACTTGACATAGGGGCACTAAATATGCTCCTTTGTTTCCCCCGAATCTGGTCTAGAGATACGACATGAATGACTATTCACATCTACATCTTTATTCGATTAGCCGTATAAATATTGCTCTCGAATAATAGATTGTATCCAAAACTATCTATATGTTTTCTAGTCTCACGTGGTCCATCTCTGGACAACTATTGCAATGTTATCTCGCTGCTTTACCTCGAGTATCAACGATTTCAGTACTCAAAAACTGGTAATAACAACCTCCAGCGACTGCAATGCACATTTTGTGATTATCCCGACAAACCGTGATAGTCTCTTATTTACAACCAGCCCATGTTAGTCTCTTGTTGTGTAAAGTGCGCCTACCCGTCTCTGCGGTACTGAATGTGTCAAGCTTGCGTGCGTCGAGAACACCTGAGGGTTCGACGTGGTGTTCGTCGCGTGATATGTCTGGTACCCGCGCCTTGTGATGTACACCTGTGAGCATTTAATGTTAGTAAATGGACTGTGCCGTCTTGTTTCGTTTATCTGCAGCATAGACTTTCTGTCGTAGCAGTTAGATTTGTTTTTCACCTATCTAAACTTCGGAGCACTATAATTTTATAATCTTGGTATAATTGCTCTGTGTGATTATTTTTTGTGAAGATTCTGACAGTTCTTATCATCCCCCTCTTACAAGCTTCGAGATATAATCAGTCTATGGGGTAAGAAACCGCGGATTGATTTCCTTATTATTATTGTTGCGTTCTTTATGCTAAGAACAGCTTTTATATGTTTCATAAACCTATTAAGAATACATACTATCAGTTTCATCGTGGCAGGTACCGGTATACAGACCAATACTTTTGATACATCATTGAATCTTGTCTGTAGTACACAATTGTGTTGAATTTTGCCGCGATGGTTCGAATCCAAGTCTCAGGCAACGCGCCTTCTATCCAGGGTTCCTTATTATTATATTTTGATGTTATAAAACACGATATATAAGCTAAACAAAAAAGAACTAGATGTGCAAAGCTAATCTTAGGTGCAAGTCATAGCTGATGTAGGAAGAGTATATTGCTAAATTCTTCTGGTAGTCCGGGGTCCGTTCTCTTGCCTCCCACATGCTTATTGAACAGGAGATGATAAAATAATAAATAAAAAAATAAAAGTAAATAAAAATGTGTTTCTATCGATACTCTATCTAGACCGGTGAACGTGTGCAGCCATTGATAGCCAACGCCCGTACTTTGATGCCTGTTGCATGTGCAGAACTCCTCGATTTTATTTCTCAATCCCCTTCAGTGATGTTCGATAGCAGCTACCATGAGCAGCACCATCCTGTATTCATCTGGTCACCTAGTGCTTCTTTATAGGATACGATGCAATCACTTATCTTTCTATTTTTTCGCCTTTACATCGGTTACTTTTATAAACAGAAATACCATACACTACGGATGTACTCGCAGGAATATAACCATTAGAAAAAAAATTTAGAAATCAGACAAATATACAGGCGAATATTGAGGCCTTAATAATCAAATCTTTCTTAGACCGAGCTAATGGTCCTTGTGTTAATATTTTAGCTCACAGTCAAAATGATAAAAACTATATGCTTGTTTTGGACATTTACGCATTCCCCATTTGTATAACATTGATATACAGTCAGCTGAAAATAATCGTGATCACATTATTCAGACTCGCTTATACGTCTATTACAGGGTCTAGGTAAGTTCATTTTGTAGATTTGTCTTTCTTAGCTAAAACTAATTTCGTGCGTCATAAATATCGCCAGTTTCATAAATTCTAATGACGCATCTGTTACCTACTCCCTATTCCCCCCCAGCGTCTGTCTCATCCACCAACCCCTCACTTTTATCCCTCATAGAGATCTTTACTTTTAGTATGAGTAGAATATCCGGAGAATGGTATGCAAGTTGCAGCGTAGAGGGAAAAATCATGCTAGGTGGTTATATTTGAAGTCATCTGGTTGTAATAAATAATTTATAGACTATATTATTGGAATCTTAGCGAAGTACGCAGTATGATTGGTTACCTGGGTTTCTCACTCTCTTGCTATAATTCTTAAAGGGCACAAGCCTTAGGAGGGATCTACCACACCCCAAATTTTATGTTAAAGTGAATGGATGGTCTTACGAGGACCGCTGCGCGGGGGGGGGCAGTGGCGTTAGCGACCTTCGAAATCCAATGTGCCGAGGCCTTACGCCCAGCCCTTAGCAACTATAGATCGCTTTCATATAACATTACATGTTGAAATGCCTAATGGCAAATAATGATGGCTGGTGGTATGCCCGCCCTCGGCCTTGTGGACACATGATTATTAATGATTAGTAACAAGCATCTTGTTTGTCACCAACCCTCTAGAGAAATAAAGTTCATTCCCTCTGATAGTGGTGCAGATATCTATTTTCATATAAGGAAAGAGCGGGTGACGATTTGGACACTCAATCTTATGCAAATTTAAGCCTGTCATGGTTATACTTCGCCTGGTGTCTATGAAATTGGATTTAATTGCCAAGAAATCCATTGCTTACTGATCAGATGTGTCCAATTACTTCATTGCCTTATCCACCATCAATATTTGTGGGCTTTCTTCCAACATATTTTATAAAATATCTTGATGACTGCATTATTAATTGTGCGTCGTGACTAAAATAGACTTAAGAAGGATATTGGTGTAATTAAGTAGAAACTGCGACATTTTGCTGGTAAAACTCGAACGAAATACTCACCTATCGTTAGATTGTCAAGTGTATTCGTGGAAAAAACCATTTGCTAAAACTATTGCAGAACAGATATTAACCTGTTATGAAATATGATAAATATAAAACTGATAGTAATGCAAAATTGATGTTGTATGCGCATTTGCAGTTTATTTTACGATATAATGGGTCTGTCGTGCAAAATCCAAGTATTAATGTCGTCCGGGGCAAATCAAAATGCAACCTGGTGTTTTATAATATGATTTAAAAAAGCGACGGACAACTTCAGTACATTTTTTAATCTTACAAACCTAGTTTCAGAGTTTCTTATTTGCAAACGACATACAATCATAATATCATAGTTAAAAAATTGTATAAAGTCACGTAAAAAAATAGAAAAATTTGAGTCATTTGCGTAATAAGCCGTGGGCCTCATAAAAAAAAAATAAAAAAATGAAGAAATAAACGCTATGACGGTAGTCTATATAGCTCAACAATTATATCACACACCTCGATCGCAACAGAACAACACTACTATAATTGCGTTTTACTGAGGGTGGTAACCATGATTCTCCCTAATTCCTCGTCAAAAAATACAAAAGCGAGTTGCAGCATTGCCGACGCACAAATAAGTGGCTAGAACAGGTCTAACACAGGAACACTTACGTTGAGTTACGCCGGGTGCACGTGCGCCATGAATGCATAGTCTTTTGCTTCCGTGTGAAATCTGCTCCTGTATACGCGATGACCTTACTCCGATCTAGTTAAGTCATCAGACAGTAGAGTAGGTTGATCAATTTCTGTCATCATAGGGTTCATTAAAACATGATTGGTTAATACTAGGAGATTGAACTGACAGTATGGTCGTCATAGCTCAAGATTATACAAATAATTGCTTAGAACACCTATCTATAATACGTAAAAATTATCTCATAAAAATCAACAAAGTATAAAGATCTAACACTGATCGTTATGTGACCTGATTAATAGAATAGACTAATTTTAGTCTTTACTATATTACTGGATATATTGATGGAAATTGAGTTAACTCATTAAATATAGGATATCTAAGTACAAAAACAGTGGCATATAAAACGGCGGCGTCGACGAAGATTAAAGAGGTAGTCAGCGTGAAATTTTGTTTTTCGCTGGGACTACGGGAAGTGGAATCCCTAGAACGATTAGCCAGTATGAAGGGCTATATTTTCAAAAACTCCAAACACTAAGAGAATGAAGTCGGTAACGTTCTTACTGGGTGTCTTGCCTACTACGAACGCGGATTTAGAAGAATATATCAGGACCTGCGCAACCAACTCTTGTATTAAAAATCTTGATCACCAATATAAGGGAATGTATAATCCCCAGCCGCTATTATAGCCCTTGATTTCTCCACTCCTGTGCGAGTGAGTTTACTTGCGATATCGGAGATGCGGAGTGGCACAGGCTTTTCAAAAGTTAACCTAGAGGGAGCTTGGAAGGTGACTCAGCCATAACTCTTTCTTTATATGATATTTCACATAAATGTTCTTGGTTTGTTTATGATTTTGTTCGTTTTGTTTGTTGTTTGTTCTTATCTTTGAGGTCTAAAAAGCCTCTGCCCAAGCGAGCGATTTTTTCTTTTCTTCTTCTTCTTACTCCGGTCGCAGCCCCTCTCTCAGGTGACGCTGGGTGGGGGAGGTGGTGGAGTGATTTTCTGTTTTTAAGCTTTGACCGTTCCAATATTGATGAACTGCGGTTTAGAATAAATGATAAATTATCTTTAGTTGGAGAATGGGAAGATGTCCTTCCTTGTGTAATACTCGATGTATTGTTTGGTCTGAATAACAACTTTCTTGTGGATATTGGTTGGCGGATGTCTAACTTGTAGATTCCTCCTTCATAAAAATCGATTACTAAATGCGCAAATTTTTTGTATGTGTGCAAAAGCATCCTATTTAACTTGTGCTGGAAATAATAGTCGCAGAAGAGATGTGGTTCTGCCGATACATCACCGCCCCCTCCCACAACCCTCACTTCCCACCGTTCAAAATGGCGAAATTACATGACAGGTACCAGATTATACTATACTGTCGCGTAGATATCGCTTATTACCGACCGTACATTATAGACTTGACGCAGGAACTACTCCTCCTTAAGTATAGGGTATGAATGCACCTGAAACCTCAAATTTTCAGTATGGATTGATGAGATATCACATAATAGAGCTAGTATTATGACGATTTTTAACGACGGAATGTGTTGAGTGGCCGGCTAAAGGGGGTTGTGTTTTGCCCTAAGAGGTGTTGATTAGAGCGAGACATTATGAGAATGTTAATAAAAAATATTATCCCAAACGTATATCTTTTAGAATATTTATACAGATCACAAATATCATCGATGTGCGACTCCATCCTCTATGTTCATGACATTAGTTAGCTCCAATTTGGTCGCCCACTAGTCCATTTTCCTTAGTAGGGTCGCTGTGGGCAAACCCTATATGGCTAAGATCAATTTTGCGACCCTTAATTTAAGATAGAATTCGTGCCCCGTATGCTTGAGTCACTTTGGCTAAGAGTTGAATGCGTTAAGCCTTAGTCCTTAAGGTTATACTATTCACCAAAGTTGGTGTGCGCGCCCTTAGTTTAAGGTCCAATTCGGGCCCTTCAAAATATCTTGTTATCTTCATTGGTTATCACCTATGTTTAACTTTATTTATCTTAGTCTGTGCCACCCCTACTTTTATAGTCAGTATATTGTCACGCGCACCTAAGTTCTATTGAATGGTTCGCATTGCTAGATGCTGTCTTCCTTCCCCCTTTCTCATTCTCACCCCCTTAGTCGCGTCTTTCTTCTGCGTCGCTTATGTTGCCTTTTAATTCTCCTCTCTCTACCCATTATTTGTTTCCCTTATTTCTTCTGTGTTGTTTTCCGGTTCCTTTCTTTACTTCGACTTCTTATATTAGGCATAACTCTTATGCCTCTTCTGCCCCTACCCAAGACTCTGGCTACTCGTGCTAAGCTTCCAACTTTTTTTCCACCATTGCCCACCCGGCGTGGATGGGCCCATAAGAAGCCAACTCTGCCCCAATAAGCTAGTAGAGCAACTATTCATTTTTAATAATTAGATAGTTATTCGATTGCAACCAACACTAATGGGCACTAAGATGTCGGGAGGCAATATTCAACCGAGCGCCCGAAGGGATTAAATTTGTGGAAAAGGGGCACAAACAATGTGGCTACCAATCCTCCACTGGCATAACGAGGTTTGGCGCGTTTCTGAGCTCTTTAAAATAACAGCCCTCTTCGCCATGGCTCACGTTTGTCTAGAAATTGGGAGACCAATCTATACAGCGTTAGCGCTACCACCGATACAACACCTAAGGGCATAATCCAGGAAGCTGCACGTGATGTGCGCCTGTTTCTTAATGAATGGTGGCCAGTGGGCGAGCCAGAGGGGCGGGTTAGATTTGAGGAGCCCTGGTACAACTGAAACAGGCTAAAATCACAGCAGATGAACATATATTGCAATGGAATCATTTTATGCAGTTTTTGTTATCACGTTGGCTCGAAAAATGATAACAAAAAAAAATGTCTATCAATTTAAAGATATGATCAAATGTGGTTGGAAATATGAAATACTTTTTGTGATTTGTGGTATGGAGGGGGCGGGCTTGCCAGTAAAACTCTCCTATCTCCCCCTGTGTTCTCGGTTGACAAATTACAGGAAGATTGCTTACTGACTCGGCCCATTAGATGGAACTGAGGGCTGTACGCCTGTAATAGTAGTAAGTGTCTTGAATCATTATTGTGAATGATCGTATAGACTATGGGGATAATGACAATTATATTAATAGGGTGATAGATGAGTCGTAGTATCTCCAATGGTATGACGTATTAGCTTATCAGGGTTTAATTTAGAGATGCCATCTTTAATTTACCTACTACTCCCAGACAGGCTCCTCTCCTGGTCTTCCCGAAAAAATCCAACCAAATCTCCCAACTAGCTCGTGAACATAAAATGTGAAACATACAGTTGTACACAAATTCAAGAGATAGTTCGCCTACTAATAGCGACAACGTACTACTAGACACTATGAAAAGGGCCAATACCAACACAGGGACTCGATAACTTCTTGCTAGCTTCACCAGACGATCACTGATAGTATGTACTTTGGCACGTAAATTCTCCTTGCGGAGAGTCAATTCAAGCGCGTGCTACCATAGGGACACACACTACTAGTAGATTGACTTTGTGTTTTTTAAGGATGGTGCTCGTTGACCCGGGGGTAATATAGATCGCGTCTTGACTAGTTTACGTTAAAGGGATATTGCTTCAACTTCTCCATATTTTCAGTAAGGATCTTTAAACCAAAAAGGAATAACTATTCGTAAGGGCGTTCAAAATGCTCTAATCATCACAAACTCCTCTCACACAATTGCAACAGAAATTAGGTACACTTCAGCTGAAACACTATTGGCCTGAGAATTTTGATCAGCTTAGATACAGTCAAAGTGTCATTCTTTGCTACATATTCAAGCTTAAGATATTCTATTCAATAAAAATGTGAGTCCTTCAGGAAACATAGATATTTCTGAGTGTGGAAGCATACCCTCTGTGGAGGTAATGAAGTAAAATTTACAACCGAACTAGTCTTATGTGAAGGGGTATCCTGCAATCACTTTGATAATTAAGATTAATCAAATGTTGAAGCAGTCCATAAATGATGAAGATTGCAATTTTGGAGCTTAGAGAAAGAATCCCGCATTTCCAAGCGTCAAAAGAATTACCCATTCTTTGATATATTATTGTGAAAAACAAATTGCTTGCTGATAGCTAGGTAGAAGCTCCAAAGCTTAGATGTGTTATGCTCCTAATCCCTCCATGCTATAGAGATTTTCTCAAATTCCACCTTTTATATTGCTTGTGAAGAAGGAGTAATCCAACATCATGTTATTGTTTATACTATATACTTTATTGTTATGCTCTAAAAAGCAGTAGGCTCCAATCTATGGGTGTTTAAGAATAATTGCTTTCTTAATTTGCCAATTAATTAAATTTAATAGACCGCCAATAATATGACGGTTGGAATCCTGATTAATTGAACCAGCTAAATTTATGACCATGATGCTTCCTTGGTACATTTTATTGCACAACATGAGCACTTCTCGATTGTAGTTTTAAAGATTTCTTAATGCCTCGTTGAATTTGATTTTGTTTATCATCTCGTTAATGCGATAGTAACATGAGATCATTAATGAATCACCCTCTGCTGGTAAGTGTAAGAGTGTTTAACAGGTACCATGAACCGTGCCTACTCAGGAAGATAGATCTACCAACAAATGCTGTTGATCGACTGCGGAATCTACTATAGTAAACCGACAGCACCATCAATCGAAAAGGCAAGAGCATTATAACCGGGAGTAGAAGGTCGAGTCAAGTAAACGATCAAACTAACGAGAAAGTCAAAAGTTGTTATACATTATGTGGTTCACACTCCCCACAGACAATGAATAAAGCCAGTGCATTTCCTATTGTTCTAGCTTCCTTAACTTGGAAAGACCCTCTAGATCGGACTTTTCAACCAAATACTTGCGTTCAATGTTGTTTGTGATGACCCCAAATATAAGGTGATGTTGGTATTAAAAAATTAGTTGTGTGCGAAAAGTGATTCTAAAACGTGATCCAGAGCGTAATCAATCGTCTCCAACATATCCCTGATGCTAAACATTCCTTTGTGAATAGTTGTCCTATGGGGTAAAGTACTGTAACTTGAAATCCACTAAAAACAATCGACCAAAACTAAATGCAATGTTTTGATAGTATGAAATTTAACTACTGAAGGACCTTTCCTATGCATCAGTAGCTATTTCGATACGTCGTCAAAGTGTCAGCATTCATAAATACTTCTTAAATATTTGAAAATGCATTGACAAGCGATTTGTAGGTCGTATCGATTATCATATAAATGAACTCTAGTTTTCACGGGTAGATTTCTGGGGGGATTTCAACCCAATTTCGATCATATATTATTTAAAAGGCAGTAAATAATGTTTTGAGACCTCTACATGAAGGTAAAGGTCAGAGGTCACTAATAAATTGTCTCATTCTCGGATAAAAAAAAGATGAGAAACTACTTTTGCTTTGCAATGACTGCGAAATTTCTGAACCTGTCATTTCAAACAACGGCGCCAATTATGTTATGAATTATAGTGAATTATGAAATTACAACTATGACAACTCTGACAACTATGCAATATGTGGCATTGTACCATTAGTTAAATATCAGTCATTTTGGCGTCTTAAAATCTGTCCAAAAACTTATTGAAACGGAGCAACCTCACTGCTATGCGGAGCATGAGCCACATGAACTCTTGCAGTGGGAAAGCTCTTTCCAAAGTTCAAAGGACATTCCTCATACTGCATCTCGTTATGACTCGGAAACTTTCAATTTTTGTCAATAACGAAAATTCTTTTCGCTCCTTCCTCTCTCCCTCTCTCCGGGTTAACTATTTCACAAATCCCATTGATCATTAGGAAGGTTTCATTGCGTTTGTCCATGACACTCTTGCTATTCTATTGCCAACCCTTACTTATTCTACTGTCTTTCCAAGATTCCTCTACAAGCTCTCTCACTTGCTAATCTCATTATTACTCGACAATCATTTGTCTCTCCAGACGATTGTTTACAAACAAGCATTGTCTAGTCTGATATTTTTAAATTGTTTATCAATTTAAAGTGATGTCTGGTTAATTTTATGACATAATAAATATAAGTAGAGAGACCTAAATTAATTTGACCGGTATTGAACAGATTTGTGCAATTACATGTCCGAATAGAATAAAGTTAAATGAGAGCTCAATCTGATGAAATGTAAACTTATCTTATCCTCAGACCTGAGCACACTCTGATTACGAGATGTATTGTTGATAGTTAACATGTAATGCACAGTAAAGTGTCTGTACTAAGGTTACCCAAAAGTCTTAAATATTGTTATAAGAAATGCGTATGAACTATACAATATTCATGGCTTAAGTCGCAAAACAGTTGTGCTCAAGTACGGTAGGTATCCAGGATTTGAAATGGAGGGGGTGACCGACCCTCCAATCCCTTGGACTGAATGAGTAGTGAGCCGCTCAAGATTTTCCGATTTTTAACATCGTACGAGTCAATTAGAATTAGTATTTATAGATGGCGTGTCCCCTGTACCCCTGCCTGGATTCCGCCACTGAGCTATGGAAGTATGTGAAATTGGATTCAAAAAGTTAATTATGAGTTGAAATGGTACGTTCTACCAAAACAATTATAACTTTTGCATCATGACAAAATAATCCATATGACTAAGATCGAGGGTTTTTTGTTCAGTAATGTTTAAGATTCATTTTTGAATACTAGGATCAGGATTGAAATTGTGTGATGGATTTTAATTCGTTTATTTTTGGTATGTAGTTTTTATTTTCACGCGTAGTACACATATAAAATGAGGTTAAAGCATTGCATTGAGTTGTAATTCTCAATGTTAGGGTGACACAGCAGTGTGCTATTGCTCAGTTCACCCTTATATGTTTTATTGTTAAGACCAGTTTGTATTTAATAGAAAGTGTCTAAAAAAACTTATTGTTAGATAGTAATTCTCATATAAGGCTTCATTTATTTGGAGCATTTTTTCAGTTTTCACAGAGATCCTTCGAAAGATAGTGTTCTAAATGGATTTACCTCACCAAACACATGTCTCTTCCATTGGCACCGTGTAAACCTTAGTGACACGATATCATGAAATAGGCATACAATAGCATGTTGGCGCTTTCACTGAAACAGAGACAAACTATCACTTAGATGCGTGCTGGTCGCAATAATGTCGCTATCGGCTTGCCCTTATTCTTTATTTTTTTTAAGCAAAAAATTGTTGCGTGGTGACTCAAGGTATCTGATCTTAACTTCATCAATACTGATCAAGGCAAAAGACGAATGATAATCACTTGAGGAGATGGGTATACATTTACTCTAACAGACATATGAAATCCTCCATCTTAACAGTCTTTCTGGGAAGGGAAGTTGTGCAAATTCCCCCTCTACCATCACTGTGGTTATTATTTTACATGAATATAGTATATAATACAGGACCCTATTTTTGAGTGATTGTTTACAAAACTATCATCTCTTTTGAGACAATATTAAATCTACCACCTGTTATATTTTATCAAAAAATACTTATTGTTCTCGCGCATCTCTCGTGAAGCACAGAGATAGGCGCGCTATTTAATGATTTTCCAGCACTTTCTTTCACTCGTCTTGGAGTCGTTAGTGGAAGCGAACCACCACTCCAAAATAATATGTCCACTCCCGTGTTATCACCGAGAACAGTCACAACACAGTTTGCCGCGTATAAAACGAATGCTGCAAACATATTTTCGATGAACGCGCGTAGAAGAGGTGAGAGGAGGTACACTTTATACAATCTGTAAACAAAGCTGAACTAAATACCAAAGCTAAATAGAAATAAGGTCAACTAATCAAGGAAACCTAAATGTACAAATAACTGTCCTACATTATTGCAAAGGGAAAAAAAAAATCCTGTCACTTGTGTCAATTCGAAATCCTAGTAAGATCAAATTCCTGTACAATATTGCCAATTTTGCTCTCAAAATAGCTCATACGCTGCATAGTCATCTTCCTCGATATTACGCATAATTATATTACACCTTAATGATCAAGCAGTTTTTAAAAGCTTGAATTCTCAGCTTTCCAAATATGGTACATTCATCTCGATTGGTTAAAAAAAAGTCCTGTCACTTTGAACATTATCACAAACGAATCTTTACTCGATGGGTCAATATTTCCGCATATCACATGCATATCGAATGTGGACGGCGTCTTCGCAAGATGACTTTTGAAAACATGAATAACGAAGATTCTGATTACAACTTTAGCACAATGGTGTTATAGGCTTGCCAAAATGTCTTTTCCCCCAATCTGGTCTGAAGCATCTACCTACGAAAACTATGATAAAAGTTCAATTATTTATTTCATGTCCAGGACTAATTTCCTCGAACGGATCGACTGACAATTCCATTTTACCGACAGGGAAGTTTTCTTAGGCGAGTTTTTGTGCGCTAAGTAATAATTGCATGCAGTTGTCAATCGGTCGCTTCCCGCCGTTAGCGCGGGTTTTGTTTTTCAGCTAGCTGCGTGCATTTCCACTAAACTCATGAATGTAATGTTGCGTTTCCCCTCCTCAAATAATGGACGCGTCTTTATGTTAAGATTTAATGTCATACGTTAGATTTACATTTCACGTGGAGTAGAATTGATATGAGCTAGTCACAAATGTATGGTCATTCAAAGTTTCCGTTTTTGTACACGTTTGCTGACAAAAGTGGGGTGGGGGGGGGGGGCTCCCCCCAGCCCCGGCTCCGCGGCCCCTGCTTAAATTGTCTAACTATGCCGCAGGAAAAAAAAAATAATAATAACTTGGCCCTTTCAATATTTTTTCCTGTAATATTTGTCTCTGTAAATGCGCGAATTGGTACATGGTTTGATCGACATATTCAGACAGCGAAGGTCAAGCGGTAGTTTTTCGAATCGCATAAGAGGCAGTTTCAAACAAGACGTTCTTAGAGTCTTTTTATGGTCGTTGCAGCTAGAGGAAAATCATTTCTGTATATTGTAATTTTACTTTTTGCCATGGCAGATGACCTGGGTTTCTCCCTTGGCTTATCAGGACGAGGATTAAGAGGTAAGAACCGCCGAGCAGTTTTACGACTTTCGAAATTCAATAGCCTCGCCAGCACTTGCCTCGATGGCGGCGGCGGCGGCCGGTTAGGTAGGCTGCCTAGAAAAAAATCTATAGTGGGATGGGGGGTGCGATGTCCGGACACTCAACAAAAATTAAGCCTGGTTTTCCGTCTAAGGATTAAGCCAGAAATGTATGTTGAATACTTCTTATCACCATCAATATTTGTTCTCCACAATATATTCTGACATTTTGTGCTGAAAAACTTAAAAGATATTGATTTTAAACCCTTTTGCTGGTTAAAATCGAGTGTCCGGACATCCAACCTGTCCGGACATACAACAACTGGGTATATAAAGTCACGTAAAAAAAAATTGATTTGAAAAACGGCTGATTTTCCCCTCCCCTGCCAAAATCAGATGGTGAACCTTGAATAGATACTCTCTCAATAAGCGTGTACGCTGTCATGGAGAGGAGAGGGCTGTTGCAGTTGCTTAATTGTTGTGCATACATTTATGTACACAGGTTCATGTGTGTGGTGCCAGTGTGTCTCTCATTACTTGAACTTGAACTTTTTTAAAATCCAAAAACACAAGTAAAAACAATCGTATTATAATAGAATATATTTTACAATACAGAGTAATATATGATACTAGGTTAAAGGATAAAAGGAGCCAGAAAATAGCATGAATGATAGTCGAGTCTGGTGTCTTTGTACATTTAGAAACAAACAAATAAAAAATTAAAAAAAATGTATTACCTTGATTTACCTTGATGATGGGCATAAAGTATAGAGGACTTTTGCTCCTCTGCATCCTCGTTTAACTTGTCTTCATCTGTTGGCAGCAATTTTTTCATGCGAGCGTAGGTTTGAACGTGTTATGAGAATTTTGTGTCTGGGTCGAAACAGTTGTATTTGGTTTACTTGAAATTTTAAAAAGAAAGCAAAGAACAAAAATGGA
>CALNVZ010000602.1:1929-28790 GCA_940671915.1 Paracentrotus lividus | reverse complement strand
TGTACGATGGTATCTTGTTATAAAACCCATGATCAAGGGTTTTAACTCTGCGTGCTCTTGATAAAACCATGATCATGGGTTAACTCTGCGCGTGCAGATAAAACCCATGATCATGGGTTTTAACTCTGCGTGCTCTTGATAAAACCCATGATCATGGATTTTAACTCTGCGTGCTCTTGATAAAACCATGATCATGGGTTTTAACTCTACTGTACTAGATAAAAAACCATGATCATGGGTTTTAACTCTGCGTGCTCTTGATAAAACCCATGATCATGGTTTTAACTCTGCGTGCTCTTGTAAAACCATATCATGGTTTTAACTCTGCGTGCTCTTGATAAAACCCATGATCATGGGTTTTAAAACCCATGATCATGGTATTTTCAAATATGCACAGTTCGCATTCCATAGGGGTGCATGCTACCAGTACGCACAGGTTCTTAGGGGTCAATTGCATGCCCCATGTGAGAAAATACAAGGGTCGTAGAATGTGGGTTGCCGCTGCTACTGCCTGCCTCTCTCCCATAATGTTTACTAGCTTACACTACACATCCATTGTACAGACAAGCAGGTCATGATTCTTATTGTGTTACGACATTACAATGCTATGATTTACTACAATGGACAACCTGAATGTAATGGTAATAAGGGCTTATAATGAAACGTAAAAAATAGCATATTTACAAATGTTTGTTGGTTATATGTCTACATGATTTCCTTTCATTTGGGTATTGAAACAATGATCTTTGCAATGAAATCAAGAGATCACGATAAAAAGCAAAAGCAGGACTTTGTGTAATACGCCGATTTGGGGTCTATTTTCAAGGTGGTTGTGGATGCCGCATAAGTATAGAAAGTTCTTCTCTTGAGTGACCTTCCCCTCCCCCCCCCCCCCCGGTGATGTAAGCCCTATCTGAGAGGAAAAATTACCAAATACAGAGAGAAAAGCATATGATATACATGTAACATGACAAATTACCCATTACAAAACTGTAAAAATGAAAACATATCAAACATCTGATAACCTTTCAGTATCTTGCTATTCATCAAACTATCATGAAAATGAAAGATAAAATGTTAACTTCCCTCGAATTCGACATTTCAATATCGTTTTACTAGTCTAAAAAAAAAAAAAAGAGTTATTCCTATAAAGGTTTATCCTGAAAGTAGGGAGAGAGAAGGGGTGGGGGCGTTAAAATAGAATAACATAGCCCCGACCCCCTCCTTCCCTCGATCTCAACATTTCAATATCATTTTTTAAAGTCTAAACAAGACACACAAAAGTTTTTCCTCTTAAAGTTGATCTTTAAATAAGGAAGAGAGAGAGGGAGAAAAAGAGTTTTTTTCTACGATGGGGAGAGAGAAGGGCGGGGGGGGGCCTTAAAATACAATAACATAGCCCCGACCCCCTCCTCCTTCCCTCGATCTCAACATTTGAATATCATTTTTCAAAGTCTAAAAAAGAAAAAAGAAAAGTTAATCGTTAAATTAGGAAGAGAGAGGGAGAAAAAGATTTTTTGAATGAAGGGAGGGACGGGGGCGTTTTAATTACAATAACATATAGCACCGAACGCCAACCCCTCCTCTTCCCCTCGATCTTAACATTTCAATATTATTCTTCAAAGCCTTAAAAAAAAAAAATCCTGTAAAAGTAAATTATTAAAGTGGGAGAGAGAGGGGGCAAGTTGGGGGCGTTAAAAATACAACAACATAGCCCCGATCCTCTCTCCTCCTTCCCTTAATCTCAATATTTCAAAATCATATTTCAAAGTCTATAAAAAAGAGGAAAAAAAAAAAAAAAAAGAGTTTTTTGTATGAAAGTTTATCATTGAAGTCGGGAGATAAAAGGGGTGGGGCGGGGCGTTTGAAATACAATAAAATAGTCCCGAACCCCCCACCCACTGCTAGTTCCCTCGATCTCAACATTTCAATATCGTTTTTACGGCTACAGCCCGATAGTCCACGGGTCCGATAGTCCGTGGGTCCGTTAGTCCGCGGGTCCGATAGTCTGCGGGTCCGATAGTCCGCGGGTCCGTTAGTCCGCGGGTCCGTTAGTCCGCGGGTCCGATAGTCCGCGGGTCCGATATTCCGCGAGTGGGGGGGGGGGGTGGTGATGTTTGTTACTCTGATGGTTCGTTAGTCCGAAAATGGAAAAAAGGTTTGTTAGTCAGAAAATAGAAAAAGGTTCGTTAGTCCGAAATTAGAAAAAAGGTTCGTTAGTCCGAAAATAGAAAAGGTTCGTTATTCCGAAAGTTAGAATAAGGTTCGTTATTCCGAAAATAGAAAAAGGTTCGTTATTCTGAAAATTGAGCTATTACTGCCTGAACGAATGGATTAAGAATGTTGGGGACTGTGTTTTGATCACCCATGAATAACCTCCAGATAAGGGTGTTTTTTTGGGGGGGGGGGGTGTCATTATTGAACAGCATCTGCTGTTAAATTTTGATTTGCGGAGAATTTATTTCACAAAATTATCAACGGCGACTTCTACTGATAAAGAATTACTTTCGCTTCTAAAATCGGGCCGTTTAACAGTCCAACTAAATAATTTATTCTGCATTTGTGTTCCGTCTTTATTTAATGAAGAATTTATCTTCAAAAATTATCGACGGCAACTTCTTCCGTAAAGAATAAGTTTCGTTTCTAAAATTGTCCCGTTATCACTAAATAACTAAATAATTGATTCGCAATTGTATCCGTTCCGTATTCATTTATAAAATGAATTTTTAAAAAACTTTATCAGCGAAACTTATTCTTTATCGGAAGAACTCGCCGCCGATACTTTTTTCGACATAACTTCTTCATGAAATAAAGACGGGGCGGATATAATTGCGTAATCAATTATTCAGTTGCCCTTTCGATTTTCCCGGCTTCGCCACAGATTATTTCAGTTCCGGATTAACAAACCTTTTTCTATTTTCAGACTAGCGAACTTCTTTCCATTTTCGGACTAACGAACTATTCTCGGACTAACGAACCTTTTCTATTTTTGGACTTATCCATTTTGGGACTTACAAACCTTTTCTATTTCCGGAATAACGAACCCTTTTTTCCATTTTCGGACTAACCAACCTTCTTTCCATTTTCGGACTAACGAACCTTTATATTAAATTATATTAAACAGAAATAATTAGAAGCAAATAAAAGAAGAAAATTATAATCAACCTGAAAATAAAACAAAGACCTAAATCTATTAATTACAACTATTTATAAAACAAGGAAACCGTTGACCCCCCCCCCCCCTCCCCGAGATGCACCAAAATTATAAGCCACGATCTTGAATCCAGCAATCTAGGTTATTACGAAATTTATTAAGTGTGATAAGTCTACGCAATTCTGATGGTAATTTATTATACATTTTGGGACCTTGATATAAAAATGTCCGTTTGCAGTAGTTAGTGTTGGGTTTCGGTAGGACTAAGTTATTAGCGTTTCTAAGGGAATAATTCGTTATTTGTATTGGAACTTATTTTTCAGGTACCCAGGGCTAAATCATGGAAAATTTTAAACAACATTACATGAACATGCTTCTGGCGTCGGACTTTAGAATTTCCCATTTTAACGTATCATGGATATAGAAATTCGAGATGCGATTTTGAGGATTAACCTTAAGAATAATTCTTCCAGCCCTATTTTGCAGTTTTTGTAGTTGCTCTAAATTAGATTGTGACGCAGAATTCCAAACAATATCAGCATAATCAAAGTTGGGAAGGATAATTGATTGATATATTTGGACTAGGAGTGATTCATTTAGATAATACCTTAGCCTCCCTAAAAGCTCACCATTTTACCAATTTTTTACACCTTTTTTACCACTTCATCTACATGAAGGTCCCATTTTAACTCAGAGTCGATATGCATTCCAGATATTTGGTGTTCTTAACTTGTGTAATATCATTTGTTCCAAGCTTAAATTTATAGAAGGGTGCTTTTGTAGCATCGATTTTGTTCCAAGCAGCATAGATACAGTTTTCTCATAATTAATAAACAATTTATTCTGGTTCATCCATTCTGAAAGAGAGACTAATTCTTCATTAAGTACAAATTCAATTGCATTTGGATTTTTGTGAGCAAAATAAATAACCGTATCGTCAGCATATAGATGAAGATCAGAATAATGTAACCAGGGCGGATCTAGGTTTTTTCCAAGGGGGGGTTGAGGGGATGGAAAAAAAATCTTGCGATGGAGCGAGCAAACGAGCGCGGGAGCGCGAGTTTTAGACAATCCCCGATTTATAGGCCTATACTGACCTAAAACGAGGAATTATTAAACAATTTAGAGTTGGAGTTGTTTTGTGCATTATGATAGGCAGCGAGGCCAAGCGCGAGCCGAAAATTTGGGTTATAAAAGATATATGGTATTAATAAAGGGGCACTTTTTTAGTATTAATTAATTTTTCAAAAGATAATTGTGTATTGTAGACCCTATTAAGTATTGCGAGCGCGAAGCGCGAGCTGAAAATTTTGAGCTCAAAAATTGAAATTATTGTGCATTATGATCTAGTATCAGCGAGCGCGAAGCGCGAGCCGAAAAATTGGGTTATAAAAGATATATGGAATAAATAAAGGGGCACTTTTTTAGTATTAATTAATTTTTCAAAAAGATAATTGTGTATTGTAGACCCTATTAAGTATCTGCGAGGCGAAGCGCGAGCTGAAAATTTTGAGCTCAAAATTGAAATTATTTGTGCATTATGATTTAGTATCAGCGAGCGCGAAGCGCGAGCCGAAAATTTTGGGTTATAAAAATATATGAATAAATAAAGGGGCACTTTTTTAGTATTAATTAATTTTTCAAAAGATAATTGTGTATTGTAGACCCTATTAAGTATCTGCGAGCGCGAAGCGCGAGCTGAAAATTTTGAGCTCAAAATTGGAATTATTTGTGCATTATGATTTAGTATCAGCGAGCGCGAAGCGCAAGCCGAAAATTTTGGGTTATAAAAGATATATGAATAAATAAAGGGCACTTTTTTAGTATTAATTATTTTCGAAAGATAATTGTGTATTGTAGACCCTATTAAGTATCTGCGAGCGCAAAGCGCGAGCTGAAAATTTTGAGCTCAAAATTGAAATTATTGTGCATTATGATTTAGTATCAGCGAGCGCGAAGCACGAGCCGAAAAAATTGGGTTTTAAAAGATATATGGAATAAATTAAAGGGGCACTTTCTAGTATTAATTAATTTTTTTAGATAATTGGTATTGTAGAGCTCAAATTGAAATTATTTGTGCATTATAATTTAGTATCCGCAGAGCGCGAAGCGCGAGCGCAATATAGAGTTTAAAAGGATATATGGAATTAATAAACAGGCACTTTCTAGTACTTTCTATTTGTTCGCCCACCCTCCTCTCCTTCCCCCCCCAAAAAAAAAAGAAATAATAATAATAATGATGATGATAATGATAAATGAAAAAAAAAGATGAGATTAAAAAAAAAAAAAATAATGGTCCCCGGATTTTTTTTTTTTTTTTTTTTTGGGGGGGGGGTATTGATTACTGCACTACTCGGTAATCCCTGTGAACGTCTATGAGTTAAGGTTGCTGCATCCAACTAGACTAGATGAGGACATGATTAGGAAAGCACTGGAGGGGGGTGTGACCATATATGTATTGTCCAATGCTGTGCTGAGACAGCTTCTTTAGGACATATATGTGAGTCTGGACATTATGATGGCATTTCTCATGCACATGAGGCAGCCCGCCCAAGGGGGGGGTGAACCCCCCCCCCTGTAGATCCACCACTGCGCTTCTCTTTCTTTCTTTTTCTTCCTTCTCTCCCTCTTTGCTTCTCTCTCCTCTTTCCTTCTTCTCCCTTTCTCCTCCTTTTTTTTTTTTTTTTTTGGCATCCAAGGGGGGGGGTTTGAACCCCAAAACCTCCCCCCCTTAGATTCGCCACTGGTAACGAACACGACATATCATTGATATAGATCAAAAATAGAATGGGTCCTAATATCGAACCCCTGCGGTACTCCATGTGTTAACGTCATTTTGTTTGAAGTAACGTTATTAATGGAGGTATACATTTGGCGGTCTGTAACATAATGAAAAAACCATTTATGCATCACACCATTAATCCCAATTTTTGTGTAATTTTTTAGAAGAATACGATGATCAACTAAATCAAACGCTTTACGCAGATCTACAAAAATGCCCCTATATAAAAATGTTGATCAATAGATTGTAGCCATTCGTCCGTAACTTTCACTAGTGCTGTACAGGTGGAGTGCTTTGGCCCTGAATCCTGACTAATGTTGTCAGACAATATATTATTATTTTGCAAATATCTTATAAGATGCTGTTGTACAAGTTTTTCCAATATTTTCGAAATACAAGTTAAAAGCAAAATTGTTCTGTAATTGTTAGTTGACGTTTGTCTCCCTTTTTATGTAATGGTATAACCTTGGCTATTTTCCATCTCACAGGAACAATACCCTCGGATAACGAACGATTAATCAAATATGTCAGAGGTTTTACTATTCCAAAGAACACACTTTTAACATGTAGGCATCTATTCCATCTACTCCAACACTTTTCTTGTTCTTTAGACGATTAATTTCCATTAGTACATTAGATTCATTAATCTTGGGAATAGTGAAACAATCGTATGTAGGATTTTCTAGACTTTCAAATTCATCATAATCCAAGGAGCAACCATCATCATTTCCAGTGTTGCCTAACTGGGTACCAATACTGACAAAATGTTCATTGAAATCATCGGCTATTTTTTTTACATTCTTCCGAATCAAAAGGAAAGTTCGCAGCCTGTTTTGAGTTGGGTAATAACGTTTTTAATATCTTCCATGATTGGGATCTATCTTTGCAAGAATTAAGCTTTTCCATATAATATTTCTTCTTGGCTTTTCTGATTTCAAGTGTAACTTTGTTTCTCAATTGTCTGTATTGATCCCAGTATACATATTGATTTTTAACTTTGGCTTTGTTTTTCATTTTGTCTCGGTCCTTCATGAGCTTAAAAACATGATCATTCAGCCAAGGAGAATGTTTTTTACGCATTCTTCTTGTCTTCAGAGGCATGTGTTTATCAATTACCCTTAAAAAGATCTCTTCCCATTTACTGCATGACGGCTTTGTCCAGATCATTGCATAATTCGATTTCACCCCAGTTTTGAGATTGGAGATCGGTTTTCAATGCATCCAAATCCACTTGATGAGATTTTCGGAAAGTAATGTAATTGTGACATAAGTCGTTCTTATCATGCTTATTGACCTGAGCTTTCCATACTAAATAACTCATAGAATGGTCGCTAATGCCATTATGTAATACACCAAAAGAACTCACTTTATCTGGGCAGGTTGTCAGTAATGCCTTGGTCACAAGCCGCCGTACGTTTTTTTCGGCCGTACGTTTTTTGGGGGAGGCTACGGTCGCTACGTTTTTCTGAAAACGTGGAGGGAAGTGGCAAGCGCACGGTGCGAGAACGTCAACGCACGGACTGCGCAAGGTGTAAGTACGTGGCCGGTACACCATGTATGGTAATGGGCGGTTGTGTGCATCGCACGTTGCGCACGTTGTAAGTGAGCTGTACGTGCTTGTAATGTACGATCTCCGTGCGTTTGAATCGTTATCGTACGGAGGCCGTGCTTACAAGTGCACCTCACGTACGGTGTCAGTACTCACGCGCATGTTGTAAGTGCGTGCAAGTGCGATGAACGTAAGTTTTTGATCTCGATATTTGTGGTGAATAATGTATATATTTTTGTATTTATTTATATTTATTCATTTAGATTAATTTATTATATTATCATATTATGATATCATAATCAGTATACATAATAAACTGATATAAACCTATACCATCACAAGTATTGCATCATAGCTGATACACATGCTTTTTTCTTTTTTACAAACAATTTATACATTTTGTTTGGCATATTATGAAATGAAAGTTTTGTCTTTTTCAAATGGCATAGTAAAAAAAACGAACACCTTCTCTATAGAGAAGAAAGATTCTTTTTACGCCGTTGTAATGGAAGATGTGCATCAAAATGATTGATTATACTGCAAAACCTAATTAAATTGCATTAAACCTGATTTTGCAATGTAAGACTCAATTTAAGCAACGCTAGAAACAAATTTATCTTCTTTGAGTGTTGTTGTTGTTGTTTTTGTTTCTTTTTACTTTGACAGTTTCATGGTACATTTTGGCGACTTTTCATTTCATGTAGGCCTATAAGCGAAACATCAAAACAGATTCCGAAGAAACTGGAAACTTGTATCATGATTTTGTTCACGAAATCTATTGACTAAGTAGGCTACCCCAAGGAAAAAAAGAAGAAAAAAGAAGAAAGAAACTTTTGGAGATGGAATTTATCAGTAAAAAGTAATAACAATCGTAAAATGAATATTTGTTTACGTTTATTGTTTATTCTAATGCTGTTGAAATGTAGCGCTTTTTGCAAATTAATATTGGGAATAAGTTAACTTTGCTTTTACGATGCTGTGGATCATCGTCATCATTATCAAATTCAAATAAAAAAGGCGGTCACCAAGGGGGGAACATCTTTATGCGATGGTACTCGGATGATACGTGCCAAGCAGTCATTAGTCATTATCTAGCAAAATATAATAAAAATTTTACCCCCCAAAAAATAGATTGTTGGTGTAAACTACAACATAATTATGTTAATAAATTGACTATGATTTAATGGAATAAAGTTGCATCAAACAGTATTTGCAATACAGGACTAAATTTGTCTTTGTCAACGTTAAAATTAAATTTCATCTGTTGGTGGTGCTGTCTGCCGTATATGCTGTCTCTTTTGTAAACATTTTTTGCTGAGAAGTATGAAAAATGTTTCAAGTTTTCATTTATTGAAAATGCCCAACTCCCATAATTTTAATTTGGGGGGCATTTGTTCTTTTTAAGAAATGACTTGTTCAAGTCATCTATTGTTCTCATGTTTGAAGATTTTCTTCTTTCAGGGCATACAAAAATAGTCGACAATATTCAGGCCATCAATGACATGTAATATCATAAAGACTCATAAAAAAAAAAATAATAATAAAATAAATATATTTAAAAAACGCAATGCTGCAATACTTTTTGACAGGTGAGGGGATTCTGTGCAATATTGAGACATACAGTATATAAAAACATGTACATACACACATATTATCATAATTATATTTTATATACATACTAGTATATTTTTTATATATACATAATATTGAATACGAAACGTACGTCGGCTCAGTAGAAATCAGTGCGCACAACGCACGTTGTAAGTGCGGAGCACTTGCTTAGTCCGTACGATCCACGCGAGTTCTGCGTGCTCAATCAACAGTTGAAATGAGCAAGAGCAAAGTAACCGTGGGCAACGCACTTATCCCGTGCGCAGCACGCACGTGCCAAGTGCGCCGTCGGTACAATAAGTGACTGCCGCAAATATCTGAAAAGATTTACGGAGTCGGCGCGTTGTGCGTGCTTGGCAGTGCCGAGGGCGTGCGTGCGCGCACGTGCGGCAAATCCGTAGCTCGAACGTAGCCCGCACGCAGCGAAAGTTCCTCCTGCACTAAAAGTTCTGCGTCGTGTCTGCGCACACCAAATTCCGTACCGAGTCGGTACTCACCACGTACGTGACGTACTATTTTTCCAAATTTTGCCCACGTTTTTGCACGTAGACAGCACGCACGTGCAAGTACGACGATATGTGACCAAGGCATAAATGATCAACGAGTGAAGAGCACCCAAGCGTTACTCGAGTTGGTTCTGTTTTGTTAATTTGACACAATCCGTATACATCATTAATATCAGAATATTTCCGAATTTCACCGGTAAATGGATACTTTAAAATATTATAGTTGACATCTCCCATTAAAATCATCGGACTGTTGAAACTTACTAGATACACCAATAATTCTTCATATGAATTCAATAATTGAATTTTATTCGGTGGGCGATACCAATTAATAAAAATTAAAGGTTTGGAATGCTTTAAACGAATAGAAACACATAATACTTCCAATCCAACGAGTGAAGAAGGAAGAACAATTTTTTCAAATGCAATATTTTCGTAAAAAACATTCTCCTTGGCTAAATTTTCAGACTATCGGACCCGCGGACTAACGGACCCGCGGACTATCGGGATGACCCCGTTTTTACAGGTCTCAAAATAAAAGAAGAAGAGTTATTCCTATTAAAGTTAATCATTAAAGTAGGGAGAGAGAAGGGGCGGGGCGGGGGTTCTAAAAATACAATAACATAGCCCCGACCCCCCTCCTCCTTTCCTCGATCTCAACATTGGAATTTCATTTTTCAAAGTCTAAAAAAGAAAAACAAAAGTTTTTCCTCTAAAAGTTAATTGAAGTCGGGGAGAGAGGGGGTGGCGCGCGGCGTTTTAAATAAAATTACACAGCCCCGAACCCTTCCTTCCCTCAATCACAACATTTTAATATAATTTTTTCAGTCTTAAAAAAAAAAAAAAAGAAGAGAGAAAAAAAAAGAGTTTTACCTATGAAAGTTTATCATTGAAGTCGGGGGATAGAGGGGGTGAGGCGGGGCGTTTTAAATACAATTACACAGCCCGACCCCCCTTCCTTCGTCGATCACAACATTTTAATATAATTTTTTACAATCTAAAAAAAAAAAAAGAATAAAAAAGAGTTTTCCCTATGAAAATTATTTTTAAAATTGGTCATTAAAGGTTTACTAAATTAGAAAAACAAATTGGGCTTATTCAGTGGATAATTACCTTCTAAAAACGAAAGTAAAATTTGTTTTTCATAAGAAAGTCTCAATTTGACGAAAAAAGTGGAAAACTATAGGTTTTGGTAACATTCCTGAAACCCTGTGAGCTGATTGGTTCATTAGCGGAATGACGTATTAAAAGTAAGACCCCAAAACAAACGGCGACTGGCATAATGCACCTATGTACACAAAACGCAATATTGGACTCCTTTGTGCAAGAGAGAACTAACGAAAATTGACTAATAATGAATGTAGATTTAGTACATCAAAGTCCTAAGAAATATCTGTTACATATCATCAGTGAACAATTTTGCCCCAAAATATTCAAATCTTGCGTAATTTTATCATTCTTCTACCAAACATCCTCGCCTGTCTGTACAATAAAATGTGAGTTTATATGTGTGTAGAGTTAGAGGTGATATAGGGCAGCCATAGGGCAAATTCATGTCATGTGTGTATTTAGTGTATACATACACGACACGCACTATAGCACCATATCTGCCCTATGAGGTCACATTTCGATTCTGCATAGCAGGAGGAATCCCTTTCCACCTCCCTGGTAGTAGCATGCAAATACACATACATCACACTGCCCTCATGTTACATGTATAGTGTGATCTCGTCGCCTGTATATACTAGTATTGCATAACTGTCCTACTTTCATTCTGCCTTCGCTCCCTCCAGTATATCCATGGTTTATCATCAATTGACCTCTTAATAAACTGTAAGTAGAAGAGATGTAATGTTATTTCTTCTCAGTAGGTCTAAACCTACTTAAACAATATTCTCATTTCCTTCATATCGAATTAGGAATTAGTAAGGTCAACTTCGGCAAAATCACTGCAAGTACTAGTATACATTTTGTGGCCCGTAGCCAATCTGATAAAGCTTGACTTACTTTTCCAAACTCCAAAAGCTTTCAATCTCTTTTGGAAAACGATGCAAGCATAAAAGCTAGGCCCTAGCATCATCAGTGGTCTTACTACAACCCTTATGTACACAAGAATTAGACATTTATTGATGAAATCGTGTCCAAAACATTATTCTAGTGACCAATCTAATGTGAGAAAGAACAGTATAGTCGACTTGCAACGGGAGCATGGGGTGTAGCGGCCCCGCCAGCTCGGGCGCTCCCTGCATCGCTAGATGTGCATACACACTGTCAGTGGAGCTAGCTTACTCACAATACGTCACAGTCACGTGACTACGATATCGCTCCGATGAAGCTTTTTAGGGGCGGGGCTTACAGCAGCGGGAATGGGCAATTATGGGCTTTTCAAATGATTATAATAGATTATCAAAAGTGTTTTTAAAAGAATGGGTGGTAATTTGGGACTTCTGATGATTCCTTCTAACGAAAAATTGACAATTATTTCTCTAATTTAGTAGACCTTTAAAAACTTGATAGGCTTACAGCAAAGCAAATACACATTTTTCTACCAGATGAATTCATAATTTTAATGATATCATGAAAAGAATAAAGCAAAAGAAAGATCAACTCACCTTCCATATCCAAAGACTCACTCACACTGCCTGACTAGAAGATTCCACGTACCTACATTAGAAGTAAACAAAGATCAGAAAGAGCAATTGATCAACACAACCAACCAACGCACGGAACGGTATTGATAAATGACAGCTAAGCTCGCTCTGACACTGACATCAGTCCGAACTCTTGTTTCCTAGTTCAGTGGTTCACAACACCGCACTCGCCACAGGCAAACCTTATTGTTTCGCTGAGAGAGGAAGACAGACACATCCCATGCACTAAATAAATCGCCAACACGGTGACAGACAGACTGGTCTCACCCCTAATCATCAAAATAAGGGGAGGGGCAGGGGTGGAGAAAGGGGGTACAGGGGAGCTCGGAGGAAGGGGAGCAGAGAAGGAGGGGAGATACATTTGTAGACACATCCTCATGCACTAAATTCATCGCCAACACGCGGTGACAGACAGACTGGTCTCACCCTTACTATCAAAATAAGGGGAGGGGCAGGGGTGGAGAAAGGGGGTATAAGGGAAAGGAGGGGATGGGTAGCAGAGGAAAGGGAGGAGAGAGGAGGGGAGATAGACACATCCCCGTGCCCTAAATTCATCGCCAACATGGTGACAGATTGGAGCTGGTCTTGTTATTTGCACCCCTAACCATCAAAATAAGGGGAGGGGCAGGGGTGGAGAAAGGGAGTATGTGGGACCGCGGTGGAAGGAGGGGAGGGAAAACACAGGGAAGGGACGAGAGAGCAGGGGAGATAAACACATCTTATGAAATAAATTCATTGCCAACACGGTGACAGACACATGCTCTTGTCATAATTCACCCCTCAATAATCAAAATAAAGGGAGGAGTTGGGTGGAGTATTAGGGGTAACACAAGAGAGGTGGTAGCTTGATGAAAGGGGAATAGAGGGTGTGCACCCCATGGGAAGGGAGGGGGGAGAGGAACATCCAAATCCATTGTCTACACAGACAAACTTGACTGGTGATATATGTTATACACACCCTCACCATCGAAATAAAGGGAGGAGCTTGGGTGGAGACGGAGGATTGGGGGGGGGGGAACGAAACAAAAAATATTAAGCAAACAACTAAGTATCTTCGTTGTCGAGTTGTTAGTAACAAAAAATGAAAGCAATTATAATAAATTGTTAAACAGCATGATCTGTAGAATCTGTGAGGAGGTTGAATTATGACCTTTCAAAAACACATTCCAAGAGCCACAAAAGATCTCCTTCTGGTCACATCAATCATAACTTTAAAATGTCAACAGCAAGGTAGGGGTACATTTTCATGTTGAGAGTCAGAAGGGTGCTAACAATGGTCTGTAAATCAATATATATACGAAAAAATTTAATTCCAAAAGGGATTAAAATCCACTTTTGTAACTTTAAGAAATTTGATGTCCAGATTTTTAACAAGCATCTATGGATTTTCTCAAAAACATCACAACTATTGAAAATGTTAAATCTAACTTGAAAAAATTTTTTTTAAATATAATTTTTACATACTTTGGCAAAGTGTTTTATTATGCGCTTTTAAAGAATCACATTTGTTTATCATTATTATTAAGTCATATTAAAAAAGGTGCATTGTAATATATATTACTCTGAAAATAAGGTTAATACTTGTGTTCAAAGACAGCCACCATCTGTTATAATGGTCTGATAAAAATAACTTGATTTTCATCAAAAGAAGATTCAGTCATATTTGGAATGAAACCCTTGGAATGAAAGTTCCATGTCATAATTACCTGTTCAATCCTTTGGCATACCACATTAATTTTCACCCCCCCCCCACAAAAAAGAGAAGATTGTACTTTCCTCATTTCTCTTGCATTTACAAGATAATACAAAAGTCTTGTGTTTGTGAATAAATTGTATTTACTTAAATCTATTCCACATATTAATGTTAATGCCCTCGTTACATGTATGCTATCAAGGCCTCTTTCATGAAAAATAAATAAAACAGACAGAAATCACAGTAAATTAGAGGAAATCGTACAAACCAATAACATTGTATATTATCATTGCCTTGATAAAATGAACTTGGGAAATTGATCAAAGTATTTGTTTTGTTTTTTTTCTGTATATCGCAGATCAAAGTCCTATATCTGTGAACCCTGTCTACCCCAGGGCAGGGGGAAATTCTACAAACTAGATATTTTTTTAGTCATTCTTGACACGAATTAGTCATTCTTGGCTGGTGAGAGACATTTCCAGTATAAATAGAACCAGAAGTGTGGGAATTCATATCAATTCACAGAGACATAGGGACTACTATTTTTGTATGTCATACATTAAAGGGATGCAGTAACATTGAATGATATTCAAATCACATTTTATTCGATTTAGCTTACTTCGCCAACATAATTATAAACACTTTAATAGGTCAGTCTGGTATCTCTTCAAAATTGCAAGCTAATTGCTTGCTTTACCTTCGAGATATCAATGATTTCATACTCAAATTTTATAAACCAATCCCAGATGGTTTATAAAACCATGTGCTTTTCCACATAGCACAACATACACCCATTTCCTGTTGTATAGTACCTGTCCCTAGCGGCCTGCTGAGCCAGCAACAGAGGGTACTGGTGTTCGGCTGTATGCTTTGCATTGTTTGTTACACCGTTTTAAGGTAGTAAATGACTTTCATTTGATCTGAAACTTTCAGTAGTTTGTTTTTACTGTTGGAACAATATAATTTTATTAATCTTGATCTAATTGCTCTTGTTTTTGAAAGTTACCCAATCCCTTTAAAGGTGGGCTACATGTAAACTGTTGAAAGATCCCAAAAATTATCATACACTATTTGAATTCATTGGATCAAGGAAGACAAATATATATGCTCGTGACAGATTGCATCATAAAAGTGTGAATGTAGCTGACAATTAAATAATGAAAGCTTAATTTTCAGGGTCTGCGAAAGTAGCATCAATAAAGCTACACGTACATGTCAAGGAAGACAGATATGCTCGTGACAGATTGCATCATAAAAGTGTGAATGTAGCTTACAATGAAATAATGAAAGCTTAATTTTCAGGGTCTGTGAAAGTAGCATCAATAAAGCTACATGTACATGTCAAGGAAGACAGATATGCTTGTGACAGATCGCATCATAAAAGTGTGCATGTATTTTACAATAAAATAATGAAAGCTTAATTTCAGAACCTTCGAAAGTTGCATCAATAAAGCTACATGTACAGGCCTACCGGGTACACAAACGTTTATAGGAATTCTCGTGTTCGACTGAAATACACAAAAAGCACCATAAAATTTATGTGAAGAGCAATGAGCAATCAATATGCCATTGGAGTATAACAGTCATTGGTAGTGCCGAGTTCAATTCAATTCCTTTAATGTATTTACATTAAAATTTAACCAAAATCAGGAAAGAAATAGCATACATGCCTACATTTGTATAAGTTGTGAGACTATATTTGATCAGTTTCATGCCAAGTGTTGCCAAAAGACCATGATTAAAAAGAAGACATCAAAAGATAGGTCTTGATACAAAAAAATCACCATTTTTAAAGCAAAAACAGAACATGATGTCATGTTTGACCTATTTGACAAATTACTATTTTTTTTATTTTAATTAATATGTCTAGCATTAGAGAAAACAGATGGTTCAATTTCATTCATGAACATCTGTTTCTGTTCCATTTTCTGGTTCGTGAGAATATAACAACCTTCTTTTCTCTGAATTTGTTCAGCTGTGGTTCTAGGATTTGAAAATAGGGGACATGCAGGCAAAAAAAAAAAAAAAAATAGGGGAAGCATAGGCCCTACAATTTTCTTTGATAAATATGTTTTATATTTTCTATGTGTGATTCCAGAAAAGGGGTACTCACCTCTTTCCCTCCTCCCATTAAATCTTGAATTCTACATGTGCATTGTATCTAATAAAATATGATTTCTCCGACATGTATTCTGTTTATCATCACACATTATTTTAGGTCTATCTACAGTAGGTAAATTAATAATTTATGAAATTGAGGATCTATCTACTACTAATTAAATAACCTGATATTTGGATTAAGGGCCATTTTGAAATTTAAAAGATCACAGTGAATGCATTCAGATAATGCACTCAATTTATTGTTAAAACTGAATTTGAGACATTAATTTTGATAGTCGATAGTTTATAAAAATATTTCTATCAGGCGCGAATCCAAGATTTATCATTTCTATAGACCTATACTTATCTGCCCAATTGAATTGTCTAGGGACAATAGTGGCTCTATTGTGTTTGTGCATGGGCCAATACTTTTAATTGTGTGGTGTATGGCTGGGTCCACTCATAACTGTAATACCATGATTCAAAAATCCTGAACACACACTTATCTACATTAAAGCTGAGTAAAATTTTCAAAGTATTTTAAAATCATGTTGCCCCATTTCATGAAAATACTAGCAACCTGTTGTCAAGCCCAGCATCAAACTGGTATCAGAGGAAAGGAAATATTCTCTGTGATGCATTTCCACAAGGAAACAAGAAAAGCCCTTGAACTGGTTGATATCGGCCATGGAGTGTGGGATAATCACATACATTGACATACTGACCAACAAAGAGTTCATAGAAAAACAATTTATGCACAGGTGGTGGATCACAGTTGTTTAAAGGGAGGGAGGGATCGATGCTTTCATTTGGCAACTCCTTGAAGCCTGCCCTAACCCTAAACCTAATCCAATACCTATCGGATCCTTACCCTAACCGTAAATCTTAACCCTGTGGTGAGCAAATGGAATTACCCAGAGGTTACGAAATGTTTTTAAAACGGTGGGACCATAGTGTCTGCTTTTGGTAAATCTAAACAAGACAGTATAATTATACTGCAGATCCGTGTACATGTATTTCCTTGTTTTTCTTCCTTTTTTTTCTCTCCTTATGTATTTCATTGTTTTTCTAAATTTCTCTCTTTCTTCACTTTTGTCCTTATGTAATTCTTTGGTTTTCCTACTTTATTCTCTTTCCTTATGTATTTCTTTGTTTTTCTCTTTCGAATAGACCGATCAAGTGTTTTATTTTTTCTTTCTTTCTTTACTTTCCTTATGTATTTCTTTGTTTTTCCTTCTTTCTTCTCTTTTCTTATGTATTTCTATAATTATTGCTTCTATTCCTTATGTCTATATATTTAAATATAGGGTAGTCACAATATAAACAAATCAAATCAAACTAGTAAGATCCTACCCAAAGTGGGTCCCGATGAGTGTTGGAAGTTTCTGACCTAATTTGCAACCTTCCCAGTAACAGGGCTGTAACTTCTAAGCCTCTAATAAACGGGCTGTAATAAGTAATTTACACTTGTAAATCTCAAAATTTTTAATCAAACTTGCTTATTTCCCTACCTCAGCTCTCCACTCAGCACTCTACCCTCCTATAACCACCCCCCCCCCCCCCCCCCCCCCCCCCTCAACACCACACAGCGTTGCCAGCCATACGATAATTATCGTATTTGTACGACAATTTGACCCTCTGTACGATGTACGATCAATAATAATTGCAAAAAAGGGGCAAATTATGCACGATAATTTTACATATTTCACCAGATACCATTACCGTAATCTATAGGCAAAATCAGTGAAAACTGGCCTATAAACCACAAATTCCTTATAGTTCTGGGGGCTCTGCCCCCAGACCCCCGCCCTTAAAATTATGGAAGAGTCCATCGTGATCCTCAAATGTTAAAACGTGTATTTCGATTCAAGGTTCCGGGCACTTACACTTATGCATGGTCAATTCATAATTGACCTTGCACTTGGAAGTACCTTATTGCAGCAGTTTACTTCCAATGGAAAGTCAATGCAGAAAAGAGTCTTGAGCAGCTTCAGCCAAGTCAAGGTGGCATATCCAAAAAGGGTCTAAAAATTCTACTAAACAAAATTTAAAATATCTAATGGAAGAATTATATTGCAATGAGACTATAGATTATCTTAATTTATTTTGAGGTAGGTTTAAAGCTGGTTTCGCTAATTAATATTGAGAAGTTTCCTCAGCAACCAAGAGGGCGACAGACAGCCATTTTTCAGTACTGACTGATGTTGGTTTGCAGCTGTATGTGGGTTCCGGGGCTCTTTTGGCAGTTGCCCGACTTGAAGGTCAATCTTATCACCCAAATAGGGAATCTTGCATGTATACCCAGTTATTGGGTGTCCGGACAGGTCGGGTGTCCGGACAGTCTATTTTTATTGGCCATTTGAATAGGTTTACAAGCAATATTTTTGTAGGTTTTTAGCACAAAATGGTAATAAATATTGTGGAGAACAAATATTGATGATGATAAGCATTATTTAATTTATATTTTTGGCTTATTCTAAGGGCAAAAAACGTTGCTTCAATTTTGTTAAGTGTCCGGACACCCAACCCCCCATCCTACGATAATTTTTGCCAAAATATGATAATTTTGAGGCTTTGATACGATAATCTGACTTCTTGGACCTGGCAACACTGACACCACATCGCATCTCATTTCTTCAATCTACCCATTCCACTTAGTTACACTATTCACACAACACCACAATCAATCCTAATTTCAGCAACCATCTCTTCCATTCATGAATGTAAAAAAAAATTGTAAGTAACAGTACTCAGTAGGCCTATAGCTGCAAAGGAGCTGCCTTTTGAGATTACAATTAAACGCTCCCCCAGCTTTCGGGCAAGAAATGATCCTCCGATTATCAGTTATCGATGGTCTGGTCTCGGAGCACGGGGCGCGATCGGCCGAGAAGCTCGTCGAACATCGGAGATCGAGATGCAAGACGAAAGTCCAAGGCAAAATTAAGAAGTTAAAATCGTGGAATAAAATAATGCTAAATGTTAAGATGATAAAAAAAAAGACATTCCTCTACTGTTTATTGTTCCCATCAATACACATTTATCAAATAAAAGAAAATCGGAGGTAGGCGTAATTCAAAGAGAGAGAAAACCACTTACCAATTTTACGTCTTCGGACTAGCTGGAATTGTCCTCGATCCTCGCAGAATTAGAATCATAATAAGCAGAATTAGAATAACAGGTGCACTTCCCTATTTTTGCTCTCGATCGATGCGGATCAGCTGTTTAAGAAGCAGGTTAGTAATCGCGCCATCTTGTGTCCAAAACATTATATTGAAACAGTCACAATCACATTCGTCTATCATGTTTCACATTATAGATCTCTTGGAGGAAACTTTGATAATAAAATAGTGCTAATTTAAATGATATTAAATGATATTGGTACGGTAGCAGATGCGTTGACCACTGGGTTCATTTGGGGCATTTGTCCAACCGATAGTCAACATTTGAGGTAAAAGTATCAATTTGAACCCCCCCCCCTGACAGATCTTTAAACAAAATCATATGGGACATATGGGGGAAATATATCGGTAATGACTTTAGTGTTTTTTGTTTATTCACTTCCTTTTTCAAGGGGTTGCAAATGGACCATTCTTGGTCACGTGTGTGACCGAAATTATGCAAAATCTTGACTTTAATTGACTATAACTCTAACAATTTTAAAAATATACTGATTTAATGTTTATATCATGCTAATATATTTTGTTGGCTATCATTTGTAAATATTTTTTGATATTTACAATATGCATGTTCAAGGTCAGAGGTCAAAAGAAGTGGGTCACGTGTGTGACTTCACAGAACGGCATGATTTTGAAAGTTCAATTTCATTTTGAAATTCCTGTGAGTTTTAAAATGATGAGATGTTCTTATTGCTGTGAGATATGCATTATGGACCTGTTAACCAAAAAATACCACTGGATAGGAGTCATCTCTGAAATTTCTTTTTCAATCTATTATTTTATATCGTGATGTCGGGTCACGTGTGTGACATTTTAGTGGTTCACGTGTGTGACCTATGGCAAATTGTACAGAAAAATGAATATATTATGTATTATGCAATAAATGTACATTTCGAGCAATTACTATAACCGCTGTGGTAAAATTTTTTATGAACTCAACCCTAGTCAGTCAATGGGGTGTTTTGGTAGCTGTCAAGACTGGGGGAGGGGCGGGTAGGGACGGGGGGCCATGATGCCCCCTATAAGATTGTGTTTGTAACTACATCGTGTATGTTGTTCAACACTTTCATCTTGTTTTGCAAAGCGCCTCGGAATAGTTTAACTAGACAGATGGTGCTATACAAATGCGTTATTATTATTATTATTATTATAAGATCTTGGCTGTTGATCGCGCGAGCGCGCCGAAAATTTGCACGATGGTAGTGTGTGATGTAACTACAAGAAAGCACTGTTAATTTTCCCATAATAATAATAATCTATTTTATATGAATTAATTATGCTAATTTACGCATTGTATGAAGTCATAATTTTTGTTCTAATTGACAGCTTCTAGAATGCTAATTTTGTGTTTGCATAATCTTTATAGGATTCCTAACAATTGTACTTGGAAAAAAATATGATATCGAACTAAATTCCTTGTGTATTTTATTGTTTTATGAATTTCTTATGTATTTCCTTGTTGTTGTTTTTTTCGACCATTTGTTTTGTTTGTTTGTTTGTTCTTTTTGTTGTTGTTGTTGTGTTTTTTTTTCGCAAAAATTATTGCAGAACCATTTTGGAGCATAATAATGCTAAAATAAATTAATTTCAGCCAATGAAAGTGAAAATAATTAGAATTTATGACCGCCCCCACCCAGCGTGTCACGTGTTTGACCAATTTGTTTGCTAATTAATAATCAAATTAAAACTTGTCATGGATTCATATTTAGTGAGATGCAAGGTACATTAAATCTAGCTTTAATGAAATAATTATAATAATACCAGAGCCATGGTTAAGACGGGGCTTAACACTTTGTTTTCTAGTTACTTGTGTGTGACATTTTGAGGGTAGTTAATTTCCAGGGTTGATTATCTTAATATAATCAATTTAACAATTTAACAACATTATTTTGGGGGGTAAGATTAGGTATAGAGGTAAATAATAATATAATGACAGTAATCCAAGTAAGGAAGTCGGCATATCCATTCCAGTCAGAGTTAAAAAATGATATTTTATTTACCGTTTTTCCATTTAATTATCATTTATGTTAATTTATGCAAATGAGCATGAGCATCAGTTCATGAAACTTCAGACATTGCTCTATTTGAATATGCAGCTTAAAATCAAAAAGCAAAAATTTATTTGTCCCCAATAGGTTCACTTTTCAAAGAATGGCCGAATAGCCTGGTCCCTTTTTTTAAGGCATGACCATAGTTGGTCACACACGTGACCCGTGGGTCACGTGTGTGACCAATTTCAAAGTTAATTAATAGGGTACATGCAGGTAATATGGGCCAGCAGGTAATATGGGCCACCTGAAGCAAATCATGTCGTGACCGTCGACCGGTGACCGGTGACCGATGTGAGCACCATAATGTTGTTCATATGAACTGTATACGAAAATATATTGTCGTGAGAGCATCTGATGCCGAAATTTCTCTGAGAAAATTGCTGAAAACCAACAATGTAGGTAAAACTTACGGCATTTTTTTACACTGATGTAAAATTTGATATTTCACAGAATGTGATGGTGAAAGAGTGTTTGAGGGGGTAACCTCAATTGTTTTGTATATTTAGTAAGCTTATAGTTTCATTTTTATCATACTAGCGTGTACAGGTCAATTTGTTTTAGTGAAGGGGTGCAATGTGGCATTGAATGCATGCCTGACACAGCAAAATTAGTGCAGGTAATATGGGACATCCAAAATGGCGGAAATGATTATGGTACTTAGTATTGGGATGAGGCATCAATCTTTTTGCTACGAATTTTTGGGGTATATTCACAGTATATAATTAATATAAATAACTTATTGTAGGCCTATATTGACTTATATAATGAAAATAATATTTAAATAATATTAAAAAAAAGAAATAATATACAAAATACATAACAATGAAATATAGAGTCAAAGGATTTACTGAAGGGTCTTATTATTTCAAATTATGTTTTAAAGTTAATGATTTTCAACATTTTAAGCAAATTCCAGACATGGTAGAGTCATTGTAGTTTTTAAAACATACATTAAATACATGTGCCCATATTACCTGCACATGCAGGTAATATGGGCACTTTGGTAATGACGTCAACATTTGAATATTGCAGACAGGGGGATTGGTGATAATTGTTTTTCTTCACAATAAAAGTTAGAGCAGTAGTTATTGATTATTATAAACAAAGATTAGACTGTGTGTCATTTCGTAATTTTATGCAAATTAGGCAAATGAGCTTAGGGGCCCCATATTACCTGCATGTACCCTAACTAAATTTAAAGCTGTCATGGCTTCATATTTGGTGAAATGCAAGGCACATTATATCTAGCTTTGGAGAAAAAATTGTAATAATAATAGAACCATGGTTTTCGGGGGGCGTTAACTTTTCGTGTTTTTGGGTCACATGTGTGACATTTGATGGCAATTAATTTCTTTAGTTAATTATCTTAAAACAATCAATTCAACACCATTATTTTTCATTTAAATTTATAGGAATGAAGTTTAAAAAGGGTATAATGACAATAATCAAAGTAAGGAGACCAGCATATACAATCAAGTCAGGGTCAAAGTAATGATATTTTACGTACCATTTTTCTATTCAAATTTTTTGCATGTTAATTTATGCCAATGAGCATTAAAAATTTGTAAAATTAAGATAAAAAATACATTTCATGAAACTTCAGACAATGCTCTATATGAATGTGCAGCTTAAAAACAAAAAGGACAAGCTTTATTTTTTCCAAAAAAGGTTCACTTTTCAAAGAATCGCCCTAGTACGAATCCTCCAGTTATCCCTGTCATGCATGCAGTTCTTCTACTCGTCTGTTCCAACTACTCCAGCATCCGATTTCATGATGTCTAGGTAGGTCTTGCGTAGTCTATACCACGCCCCCGACGTCCATGCGTGGGCTTCCAAAGGATGAGACTGCTCACGGGCGGCCAACTCTGGATGTAAAAAGCAATGACCAGCAAGCTGCATTCGTCTTGTCGCTATATTGTCACCTATGTTGGGTAGTTTTCCATATAGCGTCTTGTTTGGTATGTGTTGTCTCCAGTTGATGTTGAGCACCGTTCTAAGCATTCTTGTGTAATACCCATTCAGAGACTTCTCCAGCACCGGGGTGACTGTCCATGCCTCACAGCCGTAGAGCAGTACTGTTTCTACAAGTGGCAATAAAGAAGCCTAGTTTGATACCTCGGGACAGGTGAGACTTCCAGACGGCACTCATTTTGTTGAGAGCTTTCCAGGCTATTGCCCTTCTGATCTTGACATCAGTTTCTGTTGAATTTACCCATGATCCAAGGTATTTAAAGTCCTCTACCTCTTTTAGAGCATTACCTGTGCTTGTCCTCAATGAGTCATGTCCTGGTACATTGTATGTCATAAACTCTGTTTTTCTGGAGTTAAGTCCAAGCCCAACCTTTGCTACATTCCGCTTCTATCCTTTGCAGAAGTTGTTGGGCCTCGTCAATCTGGTTGCTTAACAGGCAGATGTCGTCAGCAAAATCTAAATATGTAATTCTGACTGCTTGGACCCTTCTAGATCTTCTTGGGGTTACGATAAATCCAAGCTCAGCAGCTCCTGGACCATCTGTAGCCTGTCTCAGAGCATAGTCAAGAACTATAATAAAGAGGAAGGGTGCAAGAGTATCTCCTTGCAGGAATCCTACGAGAATGTTAAATTCTTCTGTCTCTCCATCTGGCGTTACAACTTTAGCCCTTGTGTTAGTGTACATGTTGTTAATGGCATTTAGGGGGCCGTCACACTGAGGTCGTTCTATTATATAAATAGTGCATGCTCTACCATGCAACATACTAGATTATGTGCACGACAAATACTAAATTATCCCGAGTGCACCTTTATTTTAACCAGAGGCCGTAGGCCGAGTTGAAATAGAGGGCACGAGGATAATTTAGTATTGGAGTTCACATAGTCAGTAATGTGCATTAATAGAGCATGCACTATTAATGTATAGTAAATAGCCCCCTAAAATTAGCCCCCCAAAAAAACAAACAAACAACAAACAAACAAACAAACAGACAAACAAACAACAAATTGGCCCCCCAATTTTTTTTATATTTATTACTTTTTTATAGCAATTTCACATGAAAAAAAAAAAAAAAAATGGTGGGGCGCCGCAAAAATTAGGGCCATTTTTTTTTTTTTTTTTTTTAATATATATATAAATATATATATATATATATATATATTATAGATATATTTTTTCTAAAAAAAATAAAAAAAAAAAATCGCCCAAAATTTTTTGCCGCCCCCCCCCCATTTTTTTTGTTATAATTTTTTTTTTTAAATGTGAGATAAAAGCCGTGCACTATAACAAAAAAAAACCGTTCACTATAAACAAAAAAACGTTCACTATAACAAGAACGTGAATGACACGTGACAATCATTTTAAACCAATCACAGCTCGTAAATCATCATCAGGTGGCGGATCGGCAGGTCTCCGACCGGCCGTGGCATCATGCACAAGTTCCTTCCATTTGACACGATCTCGGGCGGCCTGCTATAGCCCTGGTTAATGTCATATTCGTGAGGGTGACTATACCGTCTGTCATCTTTTTTTTGCCGTCCTCTCTTTCGTTTACCAAACACCATTCCTGACATCAAGTCGTACTCGTCTGGCAGCTCGCACAACATGTCCGAAGTAGCGAAGCTAAGTTGGTCAATGTGCTCCAACAACCTCCAGTTGTTACCTATCCTGTTGAGCACATATTCATTAGTTTTCCTCTCTGTCCAGCTGATCCGAAGCAAACGCCTGTATGCCCATAGTTTCAAAAGGCTTCGACCTCTTTCTATCGACTTACTTCATCGCCCAGGACTCACAACCGTATGTAGCAATGGGGAACACTAGTGATCTCAACAGTCGGATCTTGGTAGTCCTGTTGATCGACTTGTTTTCCATATTGTAAGATAGCGATACAGTTGCATTCCTTGCGATGGCAAGTCTCCGCTCTGAGTTCTGGGCTGTCGTCAAACTGGTCGGTGACCATTGTCCCCGAGGTAGCTGAAGTGGTGAACAACTTCAATAACTCTCTCATTCCTGTATATTGTGTCATTGTTGATTTCACCTCTACCTTCACAAGGTTCCTCTCCCACAATCATGACTTAGTTTTGATACATTCAGAAGAGTCCTGCAGATTCACTGGTATCTTTGAACTCTGGTAAGGAGATCTTGCATTCTTCCAAAGATCCAGCAGCAGGGCGACATCGTCAGCATATCTAAATCTGTATATATCTTTTCCTCCAATAGCCACAGTCCCAGTAAGTTGTCAAGAGCTTCCCGCATTATTAGTTCTCGAAGTATATTAAACAGAGGTGGTGAAAGGATACACCCTTGTCTCACTTCCTTTGCCAATTTCGAACCACTCTGTCATACCATAGCCAGTTTCTGACAGCTGCCAGCTGATCGATGTACATTTGCGTAGGAGTCAATGATGTGGCTGGGAAACATGTCGCACATTCCCTGCCATAGGCGGTTCATGTCTGAATTGTGTCGAAGGCTTTAACATAATTCGATAAATGTACAGTCTCCTCCCCATTCTCGTCGTTTTTTCCATTACATCTTCAGATTGTGTATCTGCGTCTCTTGTTTCCACGCCCTGGTCTGAATCCAGCTTGAGCTGTAGATATCTCTCTATCCAATCTGTTTTTCATTCTCCTGCTATTATCTTGAGAATTACTCTGCTGGCATGTGATATAAGAGCAACTTCCGGTTATTTGCACATTGGCATGGCATCTCCCTTCTTGGTAGTATTACGAAGATTGACTTTACCCAGTCTTCTGGCCACTCTCTTCTTCTCCCAGATGGCGACACAAAGTTGATGCATGATATCAATGCTCTCTTGCCTGAATGTTGAGAAGTTCAATGGTATATCATCACATCCAGGACTCTTCCCATTTTTTATGTCTGCAGAGCTTGTATTATCTCATCTCTCAAGGGTGGAGGCTCCTGGTCTCTCTTGGAATCAGGGCCTGGAGAGTTGTCGTTCGGTCTTTCAATATATTTTTGGCAGTACTCTTTCATCTATTTTTTACATCTTCTCTTTGGGATAGAACTGTTCCCTGTTCGTTTTTGACAGAGTCCACTCTCGGCGTAACTTGTTTGTGATGGCTTTGACTCCTTTGTACAGATCTCTTGCAGAGTTTATGAACGCATATTTTTCTACTTCAGTACACTGTTACATCAATGTTTCTCTACGTCAATCATGTCTTAATAGCACGTTGAACTTCAGAATTGCATTTGAGTACGATCTCCGTCAGCAGCATTTCTCACAAACCAGTAGCCCATCTACAGCATCTTCTTCTTTCACATCAAATTTTTGATGAAAGTCTCTGCTAGATCATCCTCTGTTGCCTATTATTTATGACATCGCTTTCTCCGCTACTTTGGACTACTTTCTATTAAGATTGACAGCTCACTCCGATCTAGTATCAGTGATAGCAAAATTTTATGAATGGCCATGTGCCCCAAAAGTCCTAAAAGAAACCATCCTCTGTGATAGACCGACCTGTTCTCTGCATCTCTATACACAATGGATACAACTTAGCGACTAATAAGTGACTGAGGCTGGTAGAGCCTTCAACGACAAAAAGCATCATTTGCTGCAAATTTTCAAGATCAAACCTCGGGAGGTGGTGCAAGACTGTC
>CALNVZ010000601.1:0-13100 GCA_940671915.1 Paracentrotus lividus | reverse complement strand
ACTACTACTACTACTACTACTACTACTACTACTACTACTACTACTACTATTCCTCCTCCTCCCCCTCTTACTACTACTACTACTACTACTACTTACTACTACTTCTCCCACTACTACTACTGCTGCTAATACTAATACTACTACTGTTGCTATTACTGCTACTACTACAACTACTTCTGCTTCACCTACTACTAATTAATACTACTGACTGTACTACTTGTACTATTGCTACTACTATTACTATTACTGCTACTACTTCTACAACTGCAACTACTGCTGCTACTACTGCTACTATTACTGCTCATGCATGCTGCTACTTCTGCGACTTCTACTACTACTTTTACTACTTCTACTACTTCTACTACTACAACTACTACTACTACTACTACTACTACTACTACTAGTACTACTGCTACTACTTCTACTACTTCTACTACTTCTACTACTACTACTTCTACTACTTCTACTTCTATTACTGCTATTACTCCTACTCCTACTACTTTTACTTCTATTACTACTAAATACTACTACGACTTCTACCTCTAGTCTACCATCACCATCAATTCTACTATATGCACCAGCATCATCTTCTCACATGGTTGCAATAGTCTAACATTTTGAATGTTGCCTGCGCGCCTGCTAAATGTAAAAAAAATAAAATTATAATAGCAGCTAGAACCACCTCATTTTGCAAGTTCAGGAAAATACCTTGAATGTCATATTTTTCTCTGAAAAAAAATAAATATGTATGTACTTTTTTCTTTCAAGCTGGCATTGATAGCTGACTACATTTGTTTCTTATTAATTATTTGCAGGTTTTTGTCAGGAATAGAATGTGTACCATCTGCATGGACAGAGCAAAAACAGCTTTCCTCATCCCTTGTGGGCATTCATTTTGTATGCCGTGCGGAGTTCATTTTCAACAGAATGGTCTAGAGTGTCCTTTCTGCAAGATCCATCCAACTGGTCTGGGTCAGATCTTTGAGTAGATTGCCGCCATTCTCTTACAAAAAACTGAAAATGGGCTTTGTCATACAAGGCACTAATGAGTCAATCCGGTTGATGCAAGTGAAGGGGGTGGGGTATGGGGGTAATTGTCCTGGGGGTACTTGTCCGTGAGGCTATAGTTTTTCTAGGGGTAAATGTCATGGGGGACAGTTGTCTTGAAATTAATTGTCGTTGAGTTATTGTTCATAGGTACTTTTAGGGGTTATTGTCCTCGGGTTCATTGTCCTTGGAGATAGTTGTCAGGATACCCCAATGCATATCTTAATGCCATGTGTTCTGAAATTTTAATTGATCTTATTCTTCGATTTTTCTATTTTATACATGCTAAGTTGTGCCCAGGGTTTCATTCTCCTTTAATGTATTTTTGCTGTACTCCATTGCAATGTAACAGAATCCATTGTTCAAAGCTGGAGTCTGCACATTTTCAACAATGGTTCTCGTATCTGCATACATGATGCTATGTCATATGTCAGCCACTGCTAGGACTGTTTTTGTGCATGAGGAGTAGGTTCTGTCGAACTTGATTTTTACCAAAAAATAATAATTTTTTAAAGTTACATGAACCATAATTCCAAGATAGTGGCCATCTGATCTGTATACACTCTATTATTAAATTCCCCATACTTCAGCAAGTACTGAGATAATTCATGTAATGTAGCTGCCATTTGTTTTTGGAGTGGCTCAATTTGTTGATGAATGAATGGAATTATCAGGGGGGGGGGGCATACTTCCATGACTGTTACTCCCAAAATATTTTAGCATGGATGGTCATTTGCCACATCAAAGTTGCTAGTTAATCAATCTTGATGATTAAAGTGTGGATATTATGGTTTGGGGATGCTGAAATCATATGAGAGGTATTTGAATCTAGTGGAGCTAAACATGGGCCTGTGATGCCATATTAAATTTCATCATGACTGCCGTCGGCATATTATGCTATAATTTGCAATATGCCAATCACTACTGAAACAATTTTAATGAAGTCAGTAGCCTGCTTCTTTGATGGATCATCAAAACTGATGCTGCTAATAAAACAATATAATGCATTTCGCTGTATAGCCTTGAAATATGGGAGCTATATTTACTTTTAATTCCAGTTGATTGGAAGTCTCACAAGTCAATTTAGCAACTTCATAATCCACCTAGCTTGTCACACTTGACATAGTAGTGGCTAACATGTGACAAATCACTTATTAAAATCTAGTGTATTTTCAATGGCAACATTAACTGTACCAACCATCGATTCTGATGACCATTTAACATGCAGTATTCTGTTCGGGAGGCGGAGGGATTACTAAGTAGAGATGTTATTTCAAAGGGGTTAATAAAATGTTCTCATGGTTCTCATGTATACTACATTGGTCAAATGCGGTGGAAAAAATAGTGTGTGAAAACTATACCCATATGTGCCTTGCATCACTTTGCACACCATTCATTTTGTTATTCAGACCATTTTTCATGATATATCATTCTTATTTCTTTACTTAAGACACATTCTTCACTCATTCCTTGAAATTGAAACCTATCCTACAAGAAAACTAAATATCAGTGAAAATTTTAGCAAAAATGAGTTTGCCTAAAGTCTCTTTGTGGAGGTGATGGGATTCTTTCTATTCATGTGCTTATCTGTCTTATTAAGCTAATCAAGATTACAAGTACTAGGTTTGAAAATCATTGTAAACTCGGGAATGTGTGAATTTGTTTTTCAGATTTTGATGTCAAAGTGATGACACTAAGATATGTGTACAATGAGAGTATTCTTAAATAATATTAGGTGAATGTCATGGGGGATAAATTGCTTCCTTTTGGAATTTGATACTTTACATACTACTCAATTTGTTAAATACAACTCTGAGTAATCACCGTTAACCTTTGAGGAATGTATTGAGAGGAAAAATCGCTTTTCTTTGCATTTGTATGTCAAAAAGGAGAAATTTGTGAAAGTCAGTGTCCACCGCCACAGAGAGCATTGGGAGAGCAAGACGTCATCTCACTTTGCTCACTTGCTTATTTTGTTATGATTTATATATCTGCTCTATACAAATATCAATAACTTTACAATTCTGTAACTCTCTTTATATTAGTTGTTCGATTTAGTCTCTTTGGTGCATATTCTCAATATAAATCAGAAACTTAATTTCAGGATGTCCTGTTTAATTACATCATTGGTTTGAGATGCTCATTACATTTCGAGTTTTAATTAGCAATTGCGCTAGCTTGCCTCTTGTACATGTTAGCACTTTGAAGTTTTTTTTTAACTGTAGTACTTTCATAGCACTTTCATGTTGAAAGAAAATGGTCGCTTTGTTATTATGTACTTTTTGACTTGCCATTAGAAGCAACGTTTGTTTATTAGACTAAATTTTCAAATTCGACTTATACAATAGCAAATAAACATCTTAGAGGCTTCTTTTGCACATTCAACTTTGAGAAGCGTGAATAATTCTGACAAAATAATTTGATGTTTTTTAGATGAGTAAAATAAAGAGAAAAGTATTTACTAGGTTCCAAGTATTATGTAGTCTATAAGAAAAAATAAGTAATTCATGATTAATTCAAGTAGTTAGATGATAATATGATGAAGTTGAAAAGGGTGAGCTTAGGAGAAAATAAAAGCACTCTATTGGGTTGTGTAAAGTTGGAAGTTAAATTGGTACAGTTATTGTTGTCCCCGCCGAACGAGTTCGAGCAGGGGACTATGAAACGGGCTCCGTACGTGTGTATGTGTGTATGTATGTGTGTGTGTGTGTCCGTGCCGTACTCGTCCGTCTCCGTCCGTGCGTCCATATGTGATCAAAATCTTCAATTTGCTACTCCTTCGCCATTTTTCATCCAATTTCGATTCCGTTTGCTTTATATGATAGCACTAGGTGATGGCTACCAAACTTCTTCACAGAATTTTGACCTTTGACCTTTGACCCTGATTTTGACCTATATTGTTAATTGGCTACAAAATGCTACTCCTTCGCCATTTTTCATCCGATTTCGATTCTGTTTGCTTTATATGATATCACTAGGTGAGGGCTACAAAACTTCTTCACGGAATTTTGACTTTTGACCCTTTGACCTTTGACCTTCATTTTTGACCTATATTGTTAATTGGTACAAAATGCTACTCCTTCGCCATTTTTCATCCAATTTCGAATTGTTTGCTTTATATGAAGCACTAGTGGAGGCTACAAAACTTCTTCACGGAATTTTGACTTTTGACCCCTTTGACCTTTGACCTTGATTTATACTTATATTGTACATTGGCTACAAAATGCTACTCTTCGCCATTTTTCATCCGATTTCGAATCCGTTTGCTTTATATGATAGCACTAGGTGAGGGCTACAAAACTTCCTCACGGAATTTTGACTTTTGACCCCTTTGACCTTTGACCTTGATTTATACTTATATTGTACATTGGCTACAAATGCTACTCTTCACCATTTTTCTTCCGATTTCGATTCCGTTTGCTTTATGTGATAGCACTAGGTGATGGCTACAAAATTTCTTCACCGAATTTTGACCTTTGACCTTTATTTTTTACCTATATTGTTAATTGGCTACAAAATGCTACTCCTTCACCATTTTCATCTCGATTTCGATTCTGTTTGCTTTATGTGATAGCACTAGGTGAGGACTACAAAACTTCTTCCAGAATTTTGACTTTTCACCCCTTTGACCTTTGACCTTGACTTTGACTATTTGTACATTGGTCACAAAATGCATCTTCTGTCGCATTTTTTACCCGATTTCGATTCTGTTTGCCTTATGTGATAGCACTGATCGTGATATAATGGGAATTTTACATTATCGGCGGGGACATATATTACGCATCGCGTAATTTACTAATCCACTTGTATTGAAGTACTTGTCTTGCTTCTTCCTTGTTGCATTTTGTCTTTTAAAAATAGTTCTGTTCAAGTTGTTTTGTGAAAGATGCTGTATTTCAGCCTCTGTGTTCTTGAAAATAAATGCCTACAACCTTTCTTGTTTCTAGTTGTCCCTCTCTCATGCCTAATCTGTTAATGGTGTATGAAGAGTACCTAAGAAATGAAAACCTGAAACCACTAATTGTAGTTGTTGTAGACAGTCCAAAAAGGTAATTTGGGTTCTGTTTTGTATATTTGTTGAGTCTCGTTTTGCTTAAATTCATATTTTTCTACCATTTCTCTGGCCCATTTTCTTTTGCTTTTTTTTTTTTTTTTTTTTTTTTTTTTGCCTATTGGATCTAAAATAGACCTAACAGGCATAAAATCATGCGAACGCATTGCATGGCTTTTCTTCTCTGTCTGTCTGTCTTGTCTGTTTGTCTCTCTCAAAACCCTTATTTCAAAATCATGTTAATAGTCATAGTCATGTTAATAATAATAATGGATTAGATAGACTAAGCAAAATGTGTCAGAGGTTTTGGGACGCTGATAACGTTTGAAATTGTTTACTTGTTTGTTTTGTTTAGTTTTATTTCTGTATTCAAATAAAAATTCAAATACAAAATTTCAAACAATAACAAATACATACAGTGAAATTTTACTTAAAAAATTACATTACTAAAGAATCATGTAACAGTAATATACAAAAAGAAAATAAGCATACAAATAAGATTTAAGAGGAACTAAACTAAAAAGAAATACAATTTGAATAAAACACCGTGGAGACAAAATATTTTTAGATAATTCGGGTATAGCCCTTTGTCAAGGAATGACATAATAATTACAAAATGCAAAAACGCGTCAAAAAGGTCGCGTAGCAACAAAATAAGATACGCCCCAAACGTGACGTAACAATACATCGGGAGAAAGAGAAGGGGAAAGGGGGAAAAGAAATAGGCAGGGAGACAAAAAGGAAAGAAAAAAAAAAGAGAGCAAAAAAAAAAGAGAAATATAGAAAAAGAGAGGGGGAAGAGAGAGAAAGTCCGGGAGAAAAAAAGAAAGCAGATAGAAAATAGCAAGAGAGAGAGAGAGAGAGAGATATGTATATACAGTAAATATTTTAAATTGGGTTATTTTAGGCAGATAAAAAAAATAATGAAATTAGCCCTACTTTAATTTTTTTTCGAAGTGTAAGATATGCAGTTTATTCAGTGGTGTAACTGCTGGGGAGCAGGGTCAGGCTGCCCCCCCCCCCCCAGGATTACAGCGGGAGAAAACTGCCAAACCACCAGGAAAATAAAAGGGTTAGAGGAAGAAAATTAAAGAAAGGGGGAGAGAAGGGGGGAAAAAAAGAAGAGAAGAAAGAAATTTACCCTATCATGTGTGGTAATGTCCCCCCACCCCCTCCCCCTCCCCCGCGGCAGGCACCTGCTACCCCACCGAATTAATTTTTTAGGAAGTTAGACAAAGCAATCGGTTTTCTAATACAAATTAAACACTTCGGGAGAACTTTCAAAATCGCCAAGAAAACACACTTATGGGGTGTACCACAAAGACTTACGATTGATTAAAAGTTACGATTGATTTTTTCTCTGTAGCCTCATCATAAACAGGATGCTCCAAAGTTGATAATTTTAATCGTAACCCCAGATCTAACCCTACTCTTAATCATATCCAAATCCTAATTCATGACTGTACCTGGTTTGTAAATGAGGCTACCAAGAAAAAGTCAATCGTAACTTTTATTCAATCGTAAGTCTTTGTGGTACACCCCACTGGTCAAATAAAAATCCCTTTATTCTGCCGTGGCGTAATAGGTCAACACATTAGCGGAGTACTAGGAGCTGAGAAAGCACTGCGAGCGAGCAGAGCGAGCGGGGGGGGGGGGGGGGGGGGGGCGTCTGACAGGGTATCCCACGAGTATAGAAAATTTTGAATCTGGAGCCGTTAAAATTGGCCCATGATTACATTATATTCCCTTTACTCCATGATAGTGAATACAACACCGTGCATAACAAAAGTTTTGTGCAAACTGCTTCATATTGTTTGAATTGATAATAAATAAAATATTTAAGATGATACATATCCCTATCTCAAAATACCATAATTTTGTCATGACTATAAGCCAAGCATGGCGAGCGAGGAAACGGTGTCCCCAACTTTCAAGGTTTGTACTTGAAATCAACATGATTACTGACTGATCACATGATTTAAAAAAAGGGGGAAAAATGTTCAGTACCGATCTAGGCATTATTACCCCCGGGGCAAATAATAAAGTTGCCCCTACATCCCCCAAAGACGTAGTCTTCGTTTCAGGAGAGGAGAGGGGAGGGCGCTGGTTGCCCGAATTTCTTTTTATTTGTCACTTGTTATTGTGAAAATGTACAGAACATTCGGCTATAGGCCTCCCAAAATATAAGGACATTTTGAGCATCTTACTGCCCAATAATGAGGTGGTAGTTATAAAAATTTTCCCACTTTCTCATGTGAAAATGTTAGGAAATTACATTCGGCTATAAAACTACTTTTGAGTATCTCATGGCCTGATTATGTGGTGTGAGTTTAGGCCTATATTACGAGCGAGCGATGCAAGAGAGCAAAGATTTGGACACTATTTGCAGTGAAAATGTACAGAAATTATTCGGCTATAAAACTATATGCCAATATGAGGATATTTGAGCTTCTCGCTGCCCGATTGTGAGGTGGTTTACATATTGCGAGTGAGCAATAAATTCAAAACATTTTCATTGTGAAAATATACAGAAACTATAATTACTTGTCTACATAAACTACCAAAATATGAGGACATTTGAGCATTTCGCGGCCTGATTATGCGGTGGGAGTGACAGGCGCGGATCCAGGATTTTCCAGAGGGGGGGAGGTCAATTTTGAAAAAAAAAATCTTGCGAGCGGAGCGAGCAAACGAGTGCGAAGCGCGAGTTTAAAACATTCCCTGATGTTTAGGCCTATACTGACGTAAAACGAGGAATTTAAACAATTTTATTTTTACTCCTATGAAAACAAAATATGTACTAGCAAAAAAAAATAAATAAACAAAAAAAAATGCATTTTCAATGACATTTAAAAAAAAAGCGCGAGCCGAAAATTTGGGGTTTTAAAAAACATATGGAATAAATAAATGAGCACTTTCTAGTATAATTTTTTTTTTAGATAATTGTGTATATAGACCCTATTTAGTAATTTTGAGGTAAAAATTGGAGTTATTTGTGCATTATGATTTAGTATCAGCGAGCGCGAAGCGCGAGCCGAAAATTTGGGGTTTCAAAAGTTGTATGGAATAGGGGCACTTTATAGATAATTGTGTATAATTGACCCTATTTAGTAATTTTGAGGCAAAAATTGGAGTTATTTGTGCATTATGATTTAGTATCAGCGAGCGCGAAGCGCGAGCCGAAAATTTGGGGTTTTAAAAAACATATGGAATAAATAAATGAGCACTTTCTAGTATATATTTTTTTTTAGATAATTGCGTATTATAGACCCTATTTAGTAATTTTGAGGTAAAAATTGGAGTTATTTGTGCATTATGATTTAGTATCAGCGAGCGCGAAGCTTTGGGGGAAAATTTGGGGTTTTAAAAGTTGTATGGAATAAATAAAGGGGCACTTAATAGATAATTGTGTATAATAGACCCTATTTAGTAATTTTGAGGCAAAAATTGGAGTTATTTGTGCATTATGATTTAGTATCAGCGAGCGCGAAGCGCGAGCCGAAAATTTGGGGTTTTAAAAAACGTATAGAATAAATAAATGAGCACTTTCTAGTATAATTTTTATTTTAGACATTATAGACCCTATTTAGTAATTTTGAGGTAAAGATTGGAGTTATTTGTGCATGCGAGCCGAAAATTTGGGGTCTTAAAAAACATATGGAATAAATAAATGAGCACTTTCTAGTATAATTTTTTTTTTGTAGATATTATAGACCCCATTTAGTTATTTTGAGGTAAAAATTGGAGTTATTTGTGCGTTATGATTTAGTATCAGCGAGCGCGAAGCGCGAGCCGAAAATTTTGGGTTTTAAAAGATATATGGAATTAATAAATGGCCACTTTCTAGTATTAAATTTTAAAAGATAATTGTGTATTATAGATCTTTTTCAGTATCCGCGAGCTGAAAAATTTTGAGGTAAAAATTTGAGTTATTTGTGCATTATGATTTAGTATCAGCGAGCGCGAAGCGCGAGTCGAAAATCTGGGGTTTCAAAAGATATATGGAATAAATAAAGGGGCACTTTCTGGTATCAAATTTTTAGAGATAATCGGTATTCAAGATCTTATTTAGTGTCCGCGAGCGCGAAGCGCGAGCTGAAAATTTTGAGTTAATTGTGCATTATATACCCTACTGAATTTGTATCTGCGAACGCGAAGCGCGAGCCGAAAATTTGGGCTTTTAAAAGATATATGAAATAAATAAATGGGCACTTTCTAATATAAAAAACTGTAGATAATTGTGAATTATCGACCCTATTTAGTATCCGCGAGCGCGAGTCGAAAATTTTGGGTGTTAAATATGTAATAAATAAAGGGGCACTTTCTAGTATTAAATTTCTAAAGAAAATTGTGCATTAAAATCCTACTGAATTAGTATTTGCGAGCGCGAAGCGCGAGCCGAAAATATTGAGCTCCAAATAGGAGTTATTTGTGCATAATGATTTAATATCCGCGAGCGCGTTTTAAAAGATATATGGAATTAATAAATGGCACTTTCTAGTATTGAATTTTTAAAGATAATTGTGTATTATAGATCTTTTTCAGTATCCGCGAGCTGAAAATTTTGAGGTAAAAATTTGAGTTATTTGTGCATTATGATTTAGTATCAGTGAGCGCGAAGCGCGAGCCTAAAATTTGGGGTTTCAAAAGATATATTGATTAAATAAAGGGGCACTTTCTAGTTTAAAATTTTTAAAGATAATTGTGTATTAAAGATCCTATATAGTGTCCGCGAGCGCGAAGCGCAAGCTGAAAATTTTGAGTTAATTGTGCATATACCCTACTGGATTTGTATCTGCGAGCGCGAAGCGCGAGCCGAAAATTTGGGGTTTTAAAAGACATATGAAATAAATAAATTGGCACCTTCTAGTATAAAAAATTGTAGATAATAATTGTGAATTATAGACCCTATTTAGTATTCGCGAGCACGAGTCGAAAATTTGGGGTTATAAATATGGAATAAATAAAGGGGCACTTTCTAGTATCAAATTTTAAAAGATAATTGTGTATTAAAGATCCTATTTAGTGTCCGCGAAAAGTTTGAGTTAATTGTGCATTATATACCCTACTGAATTTGTATCTGCGGGCGCGAAGCGCGAGCCGAAAATTTTGGGTTTTAAGATAAATGGGCACTTTGTAGTATAAACAATTGTAGATAATTGTGTATTATAGACCCTATTTATTATTCGCGAGCGCGAAGTGCGAGCCGAAAATTTGGGGTTTTAAGAGATATATGGAATTAATAAAGGGGCACTTTCTAGAATTAAATTTTTAAAGATAATTGTGTATTATAGACCTTATTTAGTATTCGCAAGCGCAAAGTGCGAGCTGAAAATGTTGAGGTAAAATTTGGTGTCATTTGTGCTTATGATTTAGTATCAGCGAGCTCGAAGCGCGGGCCGAAAATTTCATTTCGGGTTTTAAAAGTTATATTGAATAAATAAAGGAACACTTTCAATTATTATCCTTTTTTTAGATGATTGTATATTAAAGATTCTATTTAATATCCACGAGCGCGAAGTGCGAGCTGAAAATTTTGAGTTAATTGTGCATTATATACTGAATTTGTATCTGCGAGCGCGAAGCGCGAGCCTTTAAATTTTGAGCTCAAAATTAAGGTTATTGTGCATTATAATTTAGTATCCGCGAGCGCGAAGCGCGAGCCGATAAGTTTGGGTTATTTTAAAGATATATGGAATAAATAATGGGGCACTTTCTAGTATTTTCACGACTTTTCCGACTATTTTTCCCACGATGCCGAGGGCCCCCTTACAAAAATGTCCTGTGGTATTCCTATGGTATTTCTGAATGTCCTGTGGTATTCATATGGTATTTCTTAATGTCCTGTGGTATTCCTATCGGTATTTCTAATGGTGCAATAAAATACCATAGAGAGTACCATAGGAAAATACCACACAGGAAAAGGGTACCATAAAAATCACCATACAGCAGTGCTTGTGGTATTTGCACAAATACGCATATGTATGGTATTGCCCGTATGGTTTTTTTGGACACAATAACCATACATGTATGGTATTTCTGTATGGTTTTTTGCACAAAATACCATATGTATGGTATTGCTGTATGGTTTTTTTGACACAAATACCATATGTATGGTATTGCTTTATGGTTTTTGGCACAAATACCATATGTATGAGATTGCCTGTATGGTTTTTTGGCACAAATACCATATGTATGGCTATTTCTGTATGGTTTTTTGGCAGAAATACCATAGTATGGTATTGCTGTATGGTTTTTTGGCAGAGAATACCCTATATGTTTGGTATTTCCGTATGGTTTTTTGGCACAAATACCAATATGTTATGGTATTGCTGTATGTTTTTTTTTTTACACGAAATACCAATATGTTATGGTATTGCTGTATGGTTTTTGGCACAAATACATATACGTAAATGGTATTCTGTATAGTTTTTTGGCAACAAATACCATATATGGTGTATTGCTGTATGGTTTTTTGGCACAAATACCATACGTTATGGTATTGCTTGTATAGTTTTTTTGGCACAAATACCATATTATGGTATTGCTGTATGGTTTTGCAAACAAATACCAATATGTATGGTAATTGCGTGTATGGTTTTTTTTTGGCACAAATACCATATGTATGGTATTGCCTGTATGGTTTTTTGCAACAACTACCATAGTCGTATGGTATTGCTGTATAGTTTTTTGGCACAAATACCAATAATGATATGGTATTGCTGTAAGTGGTTTTTTTTGGCACAAATACCATATGTAGGTATTGCTGTATGGTTTTTTGGCACAAAATACCATATGTATGGTATTGCTGTATGGTTTTTTGGCACAAATACATATGTATATTATTTCTGTATGTTTTTTTTACACAAATACCATATGTATGGTATTGCTGTATGGTTTTTGGCACAAATTACCATATGTATGTATTGCTGTATGGTTTTTTGGCACAAAATACCATATGTATGGTATTGCTGTGTGGTTTTTGGCACAAATACCATATGTATGGTATTGCTGGTGTGGTTTTTGGCAGTTAGCGGTACCATACACCAGTACATAGAGCAGCACCATACAGCATTACCATCAGCAGTACCATACAGCAGTACCACACATCAGTACCACGGCAGTAATACAGCAGTACCATACTGACAGTAAGTACCCTTACAGACGTACCACATACAGCTGTACCATACAGCAGTACCATACAGCAGAATCATACAGTAGTATGTAGCTCTAGGTATCATTGTTAAACTTTAGCAAATACAGGCCTAATTTCTCATAAGTGAAAATGACAGCCATGTCAGAGTGTTACTTTCAATGTTAGTACCACACCAGTTAATACACACAGCAGTACCATACGCATAAAACCATACAGCAGTACCATACAGTAGTACCATGAAGCAGTACCATACAGCAGTAACCAACAGCAGTATCATACAGTAGTATGTAGCTTTAGGTATTCATTGTTGAAACTTTAGCAAAATACAGGCTTGATTTCTCAATAAATGAAAATGACAGTCATGTCAGAATATTTTTTTTTTATTTTCCTGCTCAATTTTTTTTTTATGTAAGAAATTCCATGAACCGTTAAGGTCATGTGTCACAGTCATGTTGGGGGTATAGTAAAAGGGTGGAGGCGTTCATTTGGAGGAAAAATGATCACATTTTTCACATAGCATGAAAATGATTGTTACAACATGAGTTGTGCAATAACTCACATTGTAGATAAATTATCAGGCTATTTGTCTGTGAAGTTTCAACTTTGTTTATGCTCATGCTATGCTATGCTAATGTAAATATAATTGAGTGGAGTAGGTAAAGGGTGGAGGATCCTACGGTCGAGGCACGTGTTGAAGCATAGGGAATTCCCATTTTTGTTACTTTTTTTATTCTTTGTTGCATTATTCTTTCTCCAGTCTATTGGTCTTATGGGTGATTGATATATCATTCTCTTTGGAATTTATCTGGTTCTAGACAGATACAAAGTAGATTTTTCAGACTTATG
>CALNVZ010000600.1:119325-143119 GCA_940671915.1 Paracentrotus lividus | reverse complement strand
GGTATCCACTTTTTACCTTTATAATGGCTGCCTAATTTCGCACTCACAATAAATATCATGTTGAATTTCTAGAATAAGCATTAGAATTTAGGAAAACAATCAATTTGATGTTTTAAAATTAACTAATTATGCAAATTTATGCAAGTTTGCAACCTTACAATGTATATGCTATAATTTCATCAACTTACATGAAACTTAAACGTTTGTAAACTGTGGTTCACATATCCTTCATAACATTTAAAAACAAAATCAAAGCCCCAAAATATTTTTTCATGATAGACGCCCATTTATTTCATTGTTGTGCAAATTTGTTTTGTTTTTCTTTGTTTTTCTACGTGATTTTGAACAGATCTGTGAAAAATAGTCGCATGAAAAATCATAAACTTTAATGATAATTGTGGTCTTTTACCACAAATTTTGACGGGTATGGAGGTACAAACAGACAAAAACTAACATTTGTGCATGCACACATGCACACACCCTCACACCACAACCACGCACATACACATACACTCACACACACACACACACACACACACACACACACACACACGCATTCATCTGCATGTACAATAGGCACTTTCATACAAAGTGTTTACCATTGAGCCTACTACTTCTGCCATTCGTACCACTACCTTAAAGATAATGTAGTGTAGTGGGAAATATGAACAAATTATTATGAGCTTTCAAATTATTTTCATGGCATTGAGATTATTGTAGTATCAAATGTTGAATTGTTATCAACCTTTCCCTATCACTAAGAGACATTTCCTTCCACAAATCAATCTTTTGACCATAACAATAATTTCGCTTTAAATTTGAAGAACACTGACCAGTGTTTATTACAGGATTGTGCTCTTGGATTAAACTCTTCCAGGTCTACAATGGTCTACAAGGGTACATAGTTCCATCAGATTGGAGCTTACCAAAAGGTGTTTCATTGTTTGCTCTTCCTAAAACTCACACAAACTTTGTCCATCTTCGCTCTATCCCCATTTTGTCATAAGCACCTTACACTGTCCTGTGCCACCGGTGCCTGGTCATGTCCTAAGGTGGTTCAGGCATGACCAGCTATGCTATGGCTCATCAGAACCCGATTAGAGAGATTCTTTTGGACATTTGGACATCCACAGATATGGTGTTCGATTGTTTGCAGAGAGCTAACAAGTGATTCCGTGGAGTGGAATAAACTATGTCTTCATTTCAGTCTCTAACTGACATGATTATTATTATAGAGAGGATATGGAGGGGTTGCCATGATTACATATATATAGAGAGTATACGGAGGGGTTATCCCCATTTGGTGTCAGTCAGCTTCTTTAGAATGTTATTTCTGGCTCGTAATTTTGCTACTGGTTGGTCATTAGTGTACATGGTGAAGAGCAGAGGACAATGACACTTTTCTGCTTGCCATCAAAGTCCACATATAACCGTCTTTATGATATGATAGGAATTCATATCAGCTTACCAGCTAATTCTCATCAGCTTACCAGCTCATCCCCCGTAGGTAGGTTTAAAGGCGTCTGTCTCCTGGAAAGATCAAGACTTCACCGACGTTGATGTACCACATCGACGGGACAGACGTAACCCCGCACTGCGGTACGGGTGCAGGATTGGAGTTTATGACCCTTTCTTTCTTCTCTTCGTTCCGTCTTGTCAAAATACCTATACTTTGTTTTCAGTTCTTTGTATTTATTTTATTTATTATAATTCTTTTTGCTTTACAATAACGAGGTCGGTAATTTATTAGAGACATATACGACAGAAATTTTGATTTTCTTAATTATCATCAAGCAAGGCTTTGTTTTGAAAAAAAAAAAAATCTTTTCAACAGCAAAACCCTAATTATATGATTTTCTTAAAAAGAAAGAAAGAAAAGGAAAAAAAAAAACCGCAAATGATAAGGCGTAAATATTCATATAATGAATGAAAGCGCCGTAAAATATAAAAGCAACAACAACAACATCATCCAGTCTGTCAGGGGCATTCTAGAGGGATGGGCCATCTATCGAATCCTATTTGCTATTGCAAAAGAGAAAGTAACTGAATGTGTAGCTGCATTTTCCAGTTGAAGAGGTATTACAAGATCGAACCTGGACTCAAGCTGCAAGATATACGAGCTTTCATGAATGACCCATCTTTTCTCCATGGATGACCTGACTTTACTCAAGCCATGAAGGCTCTTGAGCACATAGACCAGGCAATAAGCTGGTGTAGGATGAAGTTCAAACCTAAATAATCAAGAAACCTGACCACCAGGGACAGCTTGTGGTGCTAGTTCAATAAGGAGCTGTCTCTGAAGATTAATGAGGTCCAGGCGTTGTGAAAGAAGGACTGAAATGTATCGACAGATGTGCCCCCAAGTGAATTGAAGTTGTGGTGCCTGAAGTTTGGGTTCTCCCGCTGATGAAGGCCACTGATACTGTACGAAATAACAATGACGCATATATTGAGAGGATAGAACAAAGAATATCTGCTAAACACGTTTCTCCATGCACAGCAAACAGCAATATAATGGACATTTCGTGAAGCTTATTCTACCCCTGATCGCTGTTGGGGAGGAGAGGAGTTAAGAAGTAAGAGGTAAAGAAAGCTCGTGCAGCAATGAGCCTGGTGTCCATTGGAATGCCTTGAACCACAGTCCTTCTCCTGGAAAGACAAATAGAAGATGGAAACAGGTAACCCAAGTTCTTGCCACAAGCATCAACGATGTTTGTCCTTCCCTTCACAAGCTGAGGAAGTAGGTCAAGACCGAGAACGAGACCTGCCACAAATGAGGAAAAGAGGGCTCACTCAAGCATATTCTATCAAATTCCCATATCTATCTGGAAAAAAGCTCATATACTTGGAGGCACGATGAGATCTTGGGAGTGCTATCGACAGGGCAGACCAAACAAAATCATTAGATGCCCCTCACTCAAGCATATTCTATCAAATTTCCATGTCTATCTGGAAGAAAGCTCATATACTTGGAAGCACAATGAGATCCTAGAGAATGCTATCAACAGGGCAGACCAAACAAAATCATTAGATGCCCCTCTGATGATCTCATTCATAAAGACTGGAACGACTGGACTCCTTCTTCTAAGGAAGAAACTTGCAGTTGGTTCTAGACATGGAACAGCAGATGACATTCCCCAGCGAAATGTAAATAGCAACATGCGGCCAGATATGGTAGTCTGCGTGATCAAGGGAGTCTAAGTTGGTATAGCTCTCCGTGAATTGACTCTCCTTTGAGAGGAGATGGCCCATAATTACAAGACATCAACGTATGCTGGACTTACATGTATGACAAATGTAAGGATAGGGATGGAAGGTGTAATTCTACCCAGTGGAGGCTGCAGAGAGTATGCTATGAATTAGCCCTACATCTTCCTCTCAGGGATAGAAATAACCAATAGACTGACATCTTCCTCTCAAGGATAGCAATAACCAATAGACTGACATCTTCCTCTCAAGGATAGCAATAACCAATAGACTGACATCTTCCTCTCAAGGATAGCATTAACCAATAGACTGACATCTCCCTCTCAAGGATAGCAATAACCAATAGACTGACATCTTCATCTCAGGGATAGGAATAACCAATAGACTGACATCTTCCTCTCAAGGATAGGAATAACCAATAGACTGACATCTTCCTCTCAAGGATAGGAATAACCAATATACTGACATCTTCCTATCAAGGATAGGAATAACCAATATACTGACATCTTCCTCTCAAGGATAGGAATAACCAATAGACTGAAATCTTCCTCTCAAGGATAGCAATAACCAATAGACTGACATCTTCCTATCAAGGATAGGAATTACCAACAGAGGGAAGCTGGTTAGGGACTTTATGGAGATCGCTAGAAGTTCCTCAGCATGGATTTTGACAAATAAATCCAGCAAACAGATGGCATCTCGACCTGATGCTGCTGCTACATAGCCCTATCGAGTTAATGTTAATGGAAGGAAAATTATTGATAGGCATTTGTTGACTGATATTGATTCAAATATTGCCAAAAAGATTGAAAATATTATGTAAGCTACAGTGTGAGTGTGCATGTGTTTGTGTGTTTCTGTCAGTATGTGTATGTGCGTGTTCTTGTGTTTGTGTGTAAGGATGAGTGTGTGGGTCCATGCGTGTACACATGTTGGCTTGTACCTGCATTTCCGTTAAAAGTTGTGGTAAAAGACAATTTTTATCATCATTCAAACATTTAACATGGTTAAGGTAATTATTTTTCATCTTTATGTAACCATTTTGACAGATCTTGTTCTAAGTCACGTGCAAAAACAAAGAAATACAAAATAAATTTGCATGAAAATATAAAAAATGAGCATCGATATTAAAAGATAATTCTTGTTTTACAATGATTTCAAAATGTTGGGAAGGATATCTGAATTATATCTGAACATCTGTTGTCCGAAAGTTGGAGAACCATCGAGGTAATTTTACCAAGTTATTCAAGTTATAGCATGTAAGATCGCAAACATGCATTGATTGGGATAATAAATTAGATTTAAAACATCAAATTTATTATTTTCTTAAATTCTTATGCTCAGACAAGCAAGTTTACATAATAATCAATGTGACTGCTAAATAATGGGGCCCATTACACGGCTAAAAAGTGCGTACTATCAGGAGGAGAGGAGACATACTATGTACACTCGAAAATGGTCAATTTGGCGGCCATTTTGTTTATGCAAATTAGGTGGTGAAATCGTTAAAAAAAAGTCTTATCAGACTAAGCACACTTGAATCATGTGAAAGAGACCGGTTCCCAACATTTACAACTCTTGAGCTAATTTGATCAAGTTATAGCACCATTGTACCATATAAGGTCGCAAACATGCATAAATTTGCATAATTAATTAATTTAGAGACATATAATGGATTATTTATTAAATTGTAATGCTCAGTTTACCAATTTTACATAATAATCAAGGGTAAAAAGTGGACACAACCAGGGAGGAATGGAGACATAAGCTCAAAAATGGTCAGTTTGGCGGCCATTTTGTTTATGCAAATTAGGTGGTGAAAACGTGAGAAATCGGCTTGGGAACCGGTATTATCAGACTCAGCACACTTGAATTATGTGAAATAGACCGGTTCCCAAGCGTAACCTAAAAATGCTTCTAAAAGTCATATTTTGCCTAAATGGCTCTAGTCTAGTACAGACCTTTTACAATCTGTTTACGAACTTGGCGGACAGGCACGGTGGGGGAGAACGGAAAGGCAGTACGATCTTTTTTTAACATGTTCAAAAAAAATCGGGCTGGCTTCCAGATCGAAAATTAAACGAAGTGACAACGTACCTTAGACGGGAAGGACTTACTGAGAACGAAAAAGACGTACTACGAACATCCTACCTAACTTTTATCACGCTACATATGGGCACTCTAGTGACGGTTTGGACATGCTATGAACGGTATATAGTGAACGAGCGGTTCACTCAGTCTGAACTGGATAGCAGCGGTTTGCGGACGAGATAAAGACGAGATTGACGTAACGAGGACTATTTAGGAATGGACTAGCATCGTGTATGAGAAATATTTGGCAAAAGTTATGCTAGGGTTGGGCAAATAATTACTTTTTTCTGAGAAGTTATTTCAAACAAGTTACTTCTATAGTCAAATTTTATGTAGAATCCAAAAGGGACAATTATTTTTGTGTACGATGATGTCTGACGTCGCTAAAGTGCAAAAAATGAAAATAGTGTATTTTGCCCATTCATCACACACATTATAGGTATAAACCGATTTTATCTTGTTTCTTTATGGATTTTGATGGTCTAAAAGCTCAAATCTGACAATTTTATCATGACCTAATGTACCTAGTATGTGTTATAGGTGTTATATAGTGATTTTGATATGAGGTGATTTTTGCTCGATATTGACTGAAAATAACTGCCAAACTACACTAACAGTCAAATTAGGTAAGATTAATCATGTTGGATTAATCATGTTGGGCTCCCTGACACCCAAAAGCCATATAAAAACGTAATAAATGTGGTTTATACCTATAAAAAGTGTGATAATTGGGCATAATACGCCATTTTTTTTTTCCACTTTAGCGACGTAAGACGTCATCGTATGCAAAAATAATTGTCATTTTTAGTTTCTACATCGAATTTTTCTATAGAAACAACTTGTTTGAAAAAAAAAGTTGAGATTCGCCCAACCCTAGTTATGCGATCTAGGCCGACCAAAGCCCGTTCAGCATGTTTTTAAAGAACGGGCAAGGACGTTATAGAACTACCTCAGTGTGACGGCCCCCTTAAAATCAAATGCTAGATCTGCATACATGTATGAATGAATTCTAAAGTCACAACAGATCTTTGACCCAGAAAGCCTTTGAACCTGCAATAAGTCAGAACCCAAAATTCGCAATGTAAAAAGTTATAGAGGCCCATTTGTCTGGGGACTATAGCTGCTTTATTATGTTTAGCATGGGTAGCTGATACATTAAATGATATGACTTAAGACTGGATCCGCTGCAGTATCAGTAAAGTAAAGTAAAGCAATACTATCAGTAAAGCAAATAACAACATTGACATTCTGGTCCGTGGCATTTATGCATTTAGGAACAAATAACCCAGGGCTCTTATTACTGACTCATTAAATTTCTCTTCCTAAAAGTAGTCCTATTGTAATTGCACATGTCATTGAAAACTTAAAGAGTAAATGATAAAAATAAAAAAACAATCATAAAAAAGTTCAATCTTAATCAGTCTCTGTATGGTAACTGGGTTATTCCTCTTTACAACATACCTTTATTAGTACATGCACTACAACTTGTGTTGATACACACAATGGTCCAAATCATCTCATTAACTGGTATATGTTAAAGAATATATTCTTAATTCACAACACATACATGCATTTTCTTTTTAAACACAGATTAACATAATCAATATATCAAAATTCACATCATAAGGAAAATTAATTATATATCATGAATATGTCTGTTTTAAGATACTTGGTACTTAGACACAAACGAAAAGAAAAACAGTCATTCATCGATCATGTGATTCAAGAAAATGTTAACCCTCTCCAATCATCCTTTCCTATTCCATGATATAGTAAAGATGTGTATCATCCTGTTGTGCAGTAGAAAACTATGTAAATAGTATGACTGTGGAGCTAAATAATGATAATAATAATATTGTTTTATTTTCTGAGCCACTTTAGTTCTGATAACTGTTCCATTGGCTTACGATTTATGATAGGTTGAATCTCTTCAAATAGATAACTGTTATATCAGTGGGTCTGCATCACAAACACTAGGTGCTAGTGTCTGTGCCATGACATACGTCAACAATCTCAAACTATCAGGGAAACTATCAGATGGATTCTACAGTGCACTTATAAAAGGAGCTTCATCACTGAAGGTAGAAAGATTTATACATGTACAACAGCTTGAAGTACCCAAGAGACATTTTCCTGTAATTTAATGGTTTAGGATTTCTTTTGTTTTCTCTCCCTTTCTAAAAAGCAGTCATAAATCCTTTGATGTAGATGTTGATGTATGCGTTTCATATTTTTGGGGCATGAAATTCATGTGTTTTTATATCAATAAGAAAATAGTTCTTGCTGTGATACACAGAGGGACAAAATAATCTATATTCTGAAATGTTGGGTACAAAAAACAAAATTATTGTACAATTGTCAGAGGCCGCGGAGCTTTTTTTAAAATGGAGGGGACTGAACAGGCAACAAATCACAAATCTATGATCATTTCTGCCTTTTTGTAAAGGTTTGCTAAGAAAGTGTCCCTGAAAAAAAAACTCGGCTCTGCTGCCCCTGGTAGTGAATGATGTTCGATATATTTAGCCCTTTTAATATATTCCAAGGAAACTAAATATAAAATGCATTGTCTCACAATCTTAATATTGCTATAAAACAATACACAATGCATTGTTTACCATGCTCTTACAACAGATGTCACATTTATATAGCTCTATTTTATATCTGTTGACTACAGCGTATTAATAAGATGTATAGTTCTAGCTTAGATAATATATTATCGTCTATCTAGTAGAGGATTTGATATTGTTATTCATTTGGCATTAAAAAGCAATACCATATTGCAATTATTTTGGACTCATTCATTTCTTCTAAACAGGTTGAATCTCTTCAAATAGATGACCGTGGTATCAGTGAGTCTGCATCACAAACACTAGGTGCTAGTATCTGTGACATGCCATACCTCAAGGATGTCAAACTAATAGGGAAACTATCAGATGGATTCTACAGTGCACTCAGTAAAGGAACTTCATCACTAAAGGTAGTGATATACAACAAACGTCAACATTGATTATTTGAAATTTCCTTATTTATATGTCCAGCCTGGGAAATAATTAAAAGACCAAACCATATGGAGGCTTTTGAAGAATGTGGTCTTATAATTTTATCTCAAGCTGAATGTAATGTATCATCCCATTAGATACGCTATGCCAGTAACATAATAACACAAATAATGATTATGGACCTAGTAAAATAATAATAATAATAATGTGATTTGTATTGCGCACGTATATACTACACTGCGCTATACTTACCTATATCTCTTCAAATTGCTATTCAAATTGCTATTCGTTGCCAAACCAGAATAGACATCGGCAAAACAAAACGACTCGAAAGGAGTCTAACTGCCCTAAAAGCAGACGGGAAACCCGTCACTGCGTAGGGACTATAAAAAGCCTCTCCCCACAGTCGAGTGTAGTCGAGTGAGGGTTCCACCGTACAATCTCAATGGCACCAACATAGACCTGATTCTATCGGCATTTGATATTCGATTGCGCCTCATCCGCCGGTCCGGTGCCTGTGAGCATCGGTACCTGGGGATACCGGTACCTGACAGGACGAGAGGCTGAGCTGAAGACCACGCCCACCGTATATACTTCCATCGAGAGACAGAGAGAGAGAGAGATTCTACTGTGAATATACTGTGACTCCTGTGGACCGCTGTCTGATAGAAACTGGGAAAGGAATTTACTTATCTCCAATAGTTGGAATAGTTGCAAATTGGCGGTAAGACCTTGCCATACCGGCTTCTTCTTTTATTACACCACCTTTATCATATTAATACTATTACTAATATTGGAAAACCCAATTAATACGATTGCCTCTATTTCCTTTAGGTATAGCTTTGAGATATGGGGGACCCGGGGGACACTTCTGATGAAGAAGCATATGAGAAATTTGCAACAGCAATGTACAGTCAAAATTCGGGACAAGGGACATCGGTCCCCCTTCCCCTGTAAATAGAATAGACAGTGGGAATGGACAAATCACATATCACGAATGATGGAAATGGTTGGAATACAAAAATGGGTCAAACAAGAAAGAGGCCCAGAGTCAGTAATACAATACTGGAATCTCCAAAGAAGAGAAATTATGATTTAACAGTTACAGTGGAAGGAATAGACTCAAACATAGCACAAATCAATCCAAGCTAAAAATGGCAAAAAATTTTTACATCAAAGAAGTGGGACAAGTAGAAAAGTAGAAAAGAAGAAAACAGCTTGAAATAATTTGCAAGGATGAAAGACAAGTTTGAAACTAAAAATTCAACGGATTTGTAGGAAACAGTGAGAATTAAACAATTTGACCCAAATGAGTTCAAAAGGAAAGTTGTAATAAGAGTGAACACAGAAGTAGAAGAAAAGGAGATTCTAGATATGTTGCAGAAAGATAAGTAGTGGCGGTAAAACGTTTCAAAAAAACAAAAATGGCGAAGTAAGGAACACCCCTCGGTTCTTTAACGTTTGAAAGAAGAGAAATTCCAAGATTCATTTCATTTGCATACGAAAGGTACGAAGTGTTTGAATACGTCCCGCCAGTATCTCGTGCTTCAATTGCCAGAGATTTGGGCACGTGCCGCAGGTTGTAGGTCAAAGGTACGCTGCTGTACGCTGCGGTGAGGAGATCATTCTTTTGAAACAATGTAACAAAAAGGATGACCGTAAATGCTGCAGATGCGCGAGGCAATCACTCAGCCGCCATACCAAGGGTGTAAAAATTACAAAGATGCAACCAAAATTCAAACAATCAAACTACAAGAAAAATCTCGTATGCAGCTGCGACAAAGAAATTCCACGATGCAGCTCCTATAGCTACACAAGTTCAATCAAACAGAAGATATGTACAACCCAATAATCATGCCCAAATTAATGAAAGAGTAGATAATCCCGAACCCCAAAAACAGTTCTAGCGAATGGTTCCTTGAACAAAAGTGGAACTCGTTCAGTATCTCTAATGTGCCCACCCATGGAAAGAACAAACAGACAAGCATGAATGCGCGACAGCTGCCACCTCAACAATCTCATAGACAATTAAAAGAGCAAGAGAAATTCAATCAAACCTAGAATTAACGGAAAACACTTTGGATTTTTTGTCTTTTATTGTATTTGTTATTAACAATATAGAGCATGAAACAACAAACTCTAATCGTATAAGAATTGGTGTGTAGAAGCGGCTCGGTTTTGTCTGGGGTTAACATACCACCCTCAAATGATCCAGGAAAGATTAAAATAATAAAATAGGCACCGTAATTGGGCAAAGTAAACATCTCTTTGCCCATGCCCTAGGCCTATTGGCTCTTATATGTTTTATTTCATTTCATTCGTCTTCAAGAGCATTTGTGCTACCCATGTGTGTTATATTATATTTATTTTTTTCTACTTCGTCAACAAGAAGCACTGTTGGCTATCCAGTGTGTTGTATAGAGAGCCTACTGGCTCTTATATGTTTTATTTCATTGAATGGGTCTTCAAGAGCATTTTGGCTATCCAGTGTGTGTTGTAGAGAGCCTACCGGCTGCTATATGTTTTATTTTATTGATTGTGACTTCTACAGCAATTATTATAATTGTATGTGGTACTTTTGTCACAGTAATGGGTAGAGTGATCCAATGGAACGCCCAATCCATGAATGGACATGGTGTGAGTTTATATAATAATATGATCAAAAATACAAGTACAGAAGATAAACCTATTATCATCTGTATCCAAGAAACATGGATCAATGAATATAATACTATTACCTTTCCAGATTATAATCTGGTCACAAAAAATGAAAATCGAACAGGCGTGGAGGCCTTACATGTTATATACATAAGACAATCTCTTTTCAAAATTTTAACATATTAACCAGAAAAGACCCGTCGGGGATAATATCAAATTATTAATATATTCATTAAAAAACGCTCTTTTTCGCTAGTAAATTTTTATAATCCATGCAAGAAAATTCCACACGCTTTGTTGGACGAAATATTTTTTCAGGACAGGTAATATTTTGTGGAGATTTCAATTCACATAATCCGATATGGGGTAGCATGAATTTAGATTCCAATGGGAAAATAATTGAAGATTTTATGCACAGGTCTGACCTTGTCCTTCTTAATGAAGGTACCCCTACGAGATTGGACCCACATACGGGCCATTTCTCAAGTCTGGACTTGACATTCACATCTAAGGAATTATCCAGTGTATGTAAATGGTCGGTCCTAAAACATAACTTTGGCAGCGACCATTTTGTCGTATGCTTAGAAATACCTTTCTTGTCTCAGCATAACAAAAGGGAGACAGAAAACTACGACACTCCTATACAAATAGGAATTATGATGATATTAATTGGAACTTATATAAACTAGAAATTAACAACCAATTACAAGACTGTAAAATTAACATCATGGATTCGGACATCCAAGGCAAATATAATATTTTAGTATGTATTATCCTTGAGACCATTGACAAATTAACTACATCAAGGAAAAAACATAACACTAAACCACCGGTACCTTGGTGGAACAAAGAATGCACTGCAGCAGCAAAAGAAAGAAATGCTGCAAAAAACCGTTTTATGTATAAATCTCTACTTTATGAAGATTTTCAAATTTATATGGAGAAAAAAAGAAGAGCTCAGAAAATTTTTCGAAAAGCCAAAAGAGAATACTGGAAAGAATATTGCAAAAAATTCAATCGTTCGGTTGATATAGGGACTGTCTGGAAAAGAATTAAAGGTGTAAACAAAGGTAAAAATCATTCCATACCCAATATAATTGTGGACGATGGAAAAAGAATAGGTGAAACTGCTTTAGAAAAAGCAAGTATTTTCCTAGATGTTTTCAGCTCCTTTGACGGAAACATAGGAAAAGAGGAATTAGAAAGGAGGAAAAAAATTGAATATAACTTTGAAGAAATTATAAAACACATGGGAAATCATGAAGACAATATATTAAACGAAGATTTTAATATGGATGAATTGAAAAGCGGCATATCAGAACTAAAAGATACCGCACCAGAAATTGACGGTATAATCAATAAATTTATAAAAAAAACTTCCCGAAGAAGCTATAAGGATAACATTAGAATTGTATAACGACATATGGAATAATGGTGTACTGCCTTGCCAATGGTCAGAGGCGATACAGATACCCGTATTAAAAAAAGAAAAAGATGCATCAAATCCTTGTTCTTACCGCCCAGTATCGCTTACACCCACTTTTTGTAAATTAATGGAACGTATTGTAAAAAAAGATTGTCCTGGTACATTGAAAAAAAATAATTTAATTACACCCATTCAATCTGGATTTACCGTAAAAAGAAGTACAATTGACCATTTGGTCAAGCTAGAAACCGATATCCAAAAAGGAATGGTGAATAAAGAATACTCAGTCGCAATATTCCTTGACCTAGAAAACGCATATGATGTAGTTTGGAGACAAGGTATACTTACTAAAATGTATGAACTTGGCTTCAAAGGGAAAGTTATGAAATGGATTTATGCTTTTATGAACAAAAGAGTCTGTAGAGTAAGAGTTGACAACTATGTAACAGAACAAATCAATTGTAACTTAGGAATACCTCAAGGGAGCGTTATAAGCCCCCTCCTATATAATTTCATGATAAATGATTTAGAGGCAGTGAAGGAGATTGTCGAGATTGCAGTTTATGCTGATGATATATGTATATGGTTTTCACATCGAAATCTTGGTTTCGTAAAAAAGAAATTACAGAGAGCACTCGATTCCATTGAAAAATGGTGTGATAAATGGGGCATGCGCCTGTCGTCCTCGAAATCAAAAGCTGTAGTATTTGGTAGGAAAGAAAATAAAGATTTAGACCTATTTATATATGGTGAAAAAATTCAGTTGAAAAAAGAACACAAATTTCTTGGTGTTTGGTTCGATGCGAGACTAACATGGTCTAAACATATAAGCGACATAATAATAAGATGTACTAAAAGGCTTAATCTTCTAAGATGTATAGCTGGCACCAAGTGGGGAAATAACTTTGAAATTTTATTTCTAGTGTACAAAGGATTGATCAGATCGATAATTGATTATGGTTGTGAAGCGTACGATGCAGCAAGCTCATCATTAAAACAGAAGCTTGACACGATACAATATCAAGCCCTAAAAGTAATAACCAACGCGGCACAACAAACCTCTTTAAAAGCATTACAAGTCGAATGCGGAGAGATGCCATTACAACTGCGTAGAAATATATTCGCGGAAAAATACAATTATTACTTACATGCAGCAAAAAATAATCACGCTGTTAAAAAAATTCTCAGTGAATGCTGGCAATATGAAAGACACACTTGGAAAATTGGACAAGGTCCTTTTATCAAGAGATTAATACGAAATGTTACGAATGTTGAAAAACAAGATGATTGCTGCACTATAAAACCATATTCAATTTGGCACTATAAAACACCAAGTATATCGTTTGATATCTGTTACCAAATAAGTAAGAAAATCTCGACATCAACAGAATCGAGAGCTTATGCGAATGAAGTTATAAGAAAGAAATGGAACTATTGTTTAACAATATATACAGATGCCTCAAAACAACAAGAGGGTAACACAGGAGCGGCTTTTTACATACCAAAACTTGATATTAGAAAACGGTTCAGAGTATCTAATATATCTATAATGAGAGCAGAATTAATTGCTATACTAATGGCTCTAGAGTGGATAGAAGAACATAATCCTATTGCAGTGGTTATTTTATCAGACTCAAAATCAGCTCTCCAAGCCATTCAAAATATCTCTGAGATGAGCATAGTTATAGAAATATATGAAAAGATAATGGCCATAACCTCTTTTGGCATCGGAGTACAATTTGAATGGGTACCAGCCCATTGTGGCTTATCAGGCAATGAACGAGCTGATTTACTGGCCAAACAAGCCTCGGAAAAGCAATATATAGATATTGCATTAAGCCAAAGCAAAAGCGAACATATGAGAGAAACGTACAAATTCTACAAATCCAAGTGGCAAGAAACTTGGAATCGCGATGATAAAGGTAGACACCTTTACAATATACAACGCGAAGTAAATGCCACTTTTAAAATAAAAGGATTTTGCAGAAAAGATGAAAGAATCATTCACCAATTTAGACTTGGTAAATGCTATTTAAATTACTATAAATATGTTATAAAAAAACACGATACAGGATTATGCAACGAATGCCAAACGTTGGAAACAATTGAGCATTTCATATTGTCTTGTAAAAAATACGAACGACAAAGAAGGAAAATGTATAGATCAATTAAGAAAAATAATCCAAGCTTACGAGACTTATTAGGCAATGAGGAACATATAGGTAAAGTTCTAGCCTTCATAAAAGGCACTGGAAGATACAATGACCTGTAAGTTTTTGGGAATCAATATACTCTTAGATGTTACTATGTCATTCTCCTATTGTGATGTCCTGAACTCCTGAATTCACTACGATACCAGAATGTATTATTTGAATTAAAATGAAAATATCGTCAATATGTTTTTTAGAAAATATAAAAGGTTCATACACCTAGTTTGGATTGAGAGACAATAACATAATTAATTGAGCACAACTAATAATTTCTCTTTCTTTTTCTGACTATCGTTACTCTCCTGTATAACAAACAAAACTATATAAAATATTAACCATAAAACTAATGATAATAACTAAATAACCATCGCACACAGCCATCTTGGTCGTCGAACCAACAACGCAACTCAACAAATCTGGAGAAACAACAAAAATAGAAGGAAAACGCCCTCTATACGTATACATCGCCTGGCGGAAATCTTCGCATCTACGAAGGATCACGCCATATAAACCAACAACAACAACAACAACAACAAATGTACTTGGTTGGCGGTCGAGACGAGCGGACGTACATTTTGCGCTGCGTGGTTGACTGTACTTTTTCAGGGGTCAAACAACGGTCAGTGGTCCGGTCGCAGACCACTGGCTTATTGGCCGTATCTTCCCGCGATATTTCTTGGAAAATCGCCCCCATCAAATATTACAGGATTTGAATTGTTGGATACCAGAGGAATTATATTTTTGAACAAGGAATTTCTTGGAATTTCACCTTATATCCAGCCTAATCAAGATACCTGAACAAGAAAAAGGTAAGCGTACATTGTTCTAACCAGCCAATATGGCAGTAGGAGGAGTAGCTAGAAATAGATATTATGGATCTAGGACCGGCAATTGACACTGATAAAACACCCTTCACTGAAGTTAGACAAAGGCCAAATAAAAGAGCCAGGCCCCCCTCTGATGAATCTTTAGATATAACCCAATGTAAGTCTCCACCGCCTAGTCCTAGTAGAAAGTTATCGAGCTCCTATTTGAACGATGAAGAAGGGCTTACAATTACACTAAAAAGCATCGACTCTAAACGAAACATCACAAAACTGCACCCAATGCAAATTTCCAAAGAAATAACCAAAGCTACAGGGGGAACCATGGTAAAGTACATTAAAAGATTGAGAGATGCCTTTCAAATCCGATGCAACACACAAAATCAAGCCCGAACCATCAAAAACATTACCGAGCTCGGTAACATTCCGGTGAAGGCGACTAAAGGTTTGAGTGTCAGTAAAGGGGTAATTAGTAACATATCTAATGATATCTCTGAAGAGGAGATTGCAAGTGAATTGAAAAACCAAAATGTAATTGCTGTAAAACGTCTTCGTCGCCGTCAAGACGGCAAACTGATAGATTCTAAATCAGTACTACTGACATTCTCTGGAAAAAGTCTTCCAAATGATGTAAAACTATGGTATGAAATCTATAATGTAAGACAATTTGTGGCACCAGTCTTGAGATGTCATAAATGCCAACAATTTGGTCATGTTGAGGGAAAATGCAATGGTAGACTACGTTGTGTTAGATGTGGCGAAGGCCATGAGTTTAAAGATTGTAAAAAGGAAACTCGCAAATGCGCAAGATGCGGAGGGCCTCATTCTGCAGCGTATAAAGGATGCCAGCAATATAAGATTGAAAAAGAAATAATAAAAGTTAAACTTTCACAAAAATCTCGTATGCAGAGGCAGCCAAACAAGTAAAAACCTCAATGAATGTTCAGACAAAAAACAACAAACAAAGCCCAATCAGACCGACCTTCCCGCCAAACACACAACGGAAAAAACCAATACAACAATAACACCAACATTTCGAAGTAAAATACCTACAACTTCAAACAAAAAGAAAACGTTCGCCCAAATCCATGTACCAAACGTACCAACCCAAACGCGCGAAATCGCAAAAGAAATAAATGAAACTAATCCTAGCCACACCCAACAAAACATCATTCAAGCCTTCGTAGGCATCTCAAACTCTATGGTCTCGTTCTTGGCTTTTATTATCAAAGCATTACAATTAACTTCCCAAAACCCACTAAAACACAGTAACCAAAACACCATAGATGTCGTATTAACTTTGAGTAGGGTGTGCCTAGGATTAGACATTGACAAAGAACAATTAGAGAATAAGCTTAGAGAAGTAGAACTACCTACTTCGTAAATCTCCATATAATTCAATCAAGGAGGTACAAGGCCTGGAGATCTTGCAAACGGGAGTCGTTTGATCTTGGTTCAAAGCCGCGAGGAGAAAATATGTCGGGCATGCGCTTAATTGGATCTCCCTTGCAGATTGGTAGACAAAAGATCCCTATACTTGGCTGCCCTCGGAGGGCAACTTTCAAAAGAAGATATTCTTTTGTAATAGAAATTACCTTTCACTAACACTTGTCTGAAAGTTGTGAGCAATACACAATACGTATACTTTGCGAGGCAAGCGAAAAGAAATGTCATAATATTTTCCGAAATATATATCAAAATTACTCGAATGGGCACTTGTGGGCACTAATCTGACATATAGCATCATACATGCCAATGTATCAACTAGCACATATTCAATTTTCGTCTGCCGGAAATAATCGGAAGATTGTTAAAAAGGGGATTTTAGGATGATCAATTTTTAACCTTTTTCACAAATTTAAGGTGCTGTCATTAAATTTAGCCCAATGTATAGATATTATATCGCCGATATATTCATATTCTATCATGTGCTCAATTTTGGTGCTGTTCAGTCAAATGAAGAGTGAAATATAAGCAATATTCTATTTTATACGAAATTCGCTACACTATATCCCCGTGAATCTGTCGGCTTTGAAGGTCAGACATCAAAGGCAGCATTGAACCTGAATATTCTTTTGTGCGTCTTTAGAAAGTGACAGCTTTTTGAATAAATTAGTTGTCAGTTGGAACTCCATATCTTGTACCTCCTCGATTCAATGGAACGCGCAGGGGCTGCTGAACCACGGAGATGAACTAGAAAATCGCATCTCTAATCCAAATAATAGACCCGGCATAATTCCTAAATTATGCGAACAACTTATGAAGTATAATTAGAATTCTATGTAATAATAAGAAGTACAAGTCGAAGAGGTTAGCATATTCCAGGTGTTCAGGCAGTGTAATCACACAAAGGAATTTCAAAGCTATTTAAAATTCAAATGAGGTACAGACCAAATCCCTTATAAAAGGCCCGTGTTTCGAGCGGTATTCATCATTCAAAGTGGAAGGTCAAAAAAAAAAAAACATGCAAAGAATTCAAAATAGAGGAAGCAGGAGGATTCATCAAACTCGCAAAAACTTCCATAATCCTTCCCGAGTAGGCCTATACATCAAGTTATTGCGTCTAAAATACGTTGTCATCATGATCATACATAATAATCACTACACAATCACAACGGCAACCTGAATGCCTAACTTTGTATAACTACATTCAGAGCATTCGATCAATCATCGGGACACAGTCTGAGCAACTGTCATTGACTGTATTCAGTATTAGAGATTATAGACAATATTAATGTCATCTTCTATGGAAAAGGGAGGGGAAAAGTAAAGATTACTCACCCAAAGAAAGGGAGGGACCTCTTCGACTTGTACTTCTTATTATTACATAGAATTCTAATTATACTTCATAAATTATTCGCATAATTTAGGAATTCTATTACATAATACTCGTACAAGTCTTCAGAGGTTAGCATCTTCAAAGCAAAAACCCAAAGAAGATGACATATCTTATAAATGATCATGTATTCGATCAAATATAATTTCGCGAAATTATTCTTTCATTATTCAAGTGTTGTAACAGTCATGTCCATGAACAGATTTGTTATTATCATTATTATTATTATTATTATTACTGAAAAGCAATTGATAACAGGATAGCCTTTCTGACATAAATCACAATTTCTGTTTGTCTTTCATATCTCGCAAACGAATTAAATTGTCATATTTTTGAACATGTAATATAAAGCAATTCGTACTAAGATGCGCTATTAAGAACCCTAATTCCAAAGGAATTATCAGTTAGTTTTAAGTATAATTCTGAAAAGGTCCTAGTATTTGAGACCAGTTCACCGTTGTTATGATCTCGTTGAGGACCACGCTTGTGCAAAGAGGAAGAAGTTGATGCACTAAAGAAACTATGGACAGAGAAAATGTTGGTATCGATGCCCAATACAGAAAACACGGATTTCATCCATCGTGCAAGTGTATGTTCTGATTAATGGGGTATTCGTGAGGAAAGAAAAAGTTGAGATTCATGACTTTCACTCCTTAGGGCTTCGGTACGGTTAAGATACTCTCTTATGTCGACATAACACAAATCTTTTGGTTCGCAATATAGAATGGAATTTTACATCTTGTTTGCCATACCTTCTTTGCGTGGTAGTCTTTAGAACATTCATAACTTGACAGTAGTACAGTTATCAGATAAGTGCAAAAACATATTAAATCAATATCTGCGTACGTTGAACAGAAACAAGGGCAGTTAAAGCCCACTGTTTTGGCCCAAACTAAGTAAAGATAACTCCCTATTCTTGGAAGTGAAGAAAGGAAACACAAGACAGAAGATACATTCCAGTTTCCACTATACCTATAGGTGAAGGAGGGTCCTTATTAAAGACTCATTTCATGCCTTTCAAGGGCGAACAATTATAACGGGTGTTTCCAACGGAAAAACCATCAATACAGGAAATATAGATGAAAGTGCTGATATCGGTATGAATTCAATGTTGAAAATGATTTCCCCATGCATGTTCATGGCCAACAAATTAAAAATGTTTTCTATAGACGGCTAGTAAAAAGGAACCGATTGTTCAACAGTGCCTTTTTGCCAGGCTGGTTCGTTTGTACCTGGTAACCATGACATTGCAATGAGATCAGCTGCGTGTTTAAAATGCCTATCGAATCTCATTGTTGCGGAGATAACCTAAGCCGTTAGATGAAGTTTCGGAATCCGTTGACGTTGAGGAACGATGTAGCCCTCCGCAATTGGGAGGGCGGCAACTAGGCCGAGCAGCACTGGAAACCAGGTTGTCTTTCTAAATTGGGGCAATGAGAATGGCCCGTTCTGTCCAGTCTGCTCGAATCTTGTTCAAAATTTGGAAATGAAACAAACAGGGAGGAATCATATAAGGAAACATATCTTTCCAAGAGAAAGAAAATGCATCTATTGCCACTGTTTCAGATACTCTCCATGAAACGAATCTAGGCAATTGCCTGTAATGGCACTTTGAGGCAAAAAGGTCAACATCCGGCATGTCATTACATCGAATTTTTTCTAAAGAAAGTTGAAGTGAGGTGAAGTTGCATCTTTATTTACATTCCTACGAGATACTAGATCAATTGTGGAATTATTGGCACCAGCGATAGGGATGCTGCTAGCCAATTACTTGATCCAAACACCATGACAAAATATATGCTGAAAGAGCGTGAAGTCTAGGCACATTTCCACCTAACTTATTGATGTATGAAACCGAAGAACTGTTGTCCGATTTTACAAGGATAATTATGTTTGTTTACATTATGTGCCACAGATAAACAATAAGGCATTGCGTATACATTGCGAGTATTTCAAGTTCACTGATATGCAAATCCTTCTAATTTGAGGACCAGGTGCCTCGAGAGTTATGAATTTTCTATCTCAGAAACGGCACCCATCAAGATTCACGTGAAGCGGTCGATATTGCAATCACGGCTATAATAGGCATGATAGGAGGGGGTGAATAGCAGTCTTGAATTCCACTGAAACAATTGAAAGCCACCATTCAATTTCTTTACACACCAAGGATTATAACGAAAAAAACATCCATCAAAATTTCTATTTGATTTTAACAAGGCTTTCGTATTCGTGAATTCAAGAACGTGAAAATGCGATTTACTCTGGTGTGGGAAGGCATCAAAGGACGAAACAACGAGGCCTATTAATTTTGCAAAATCGCGGATTTCGACTTAGCCGAGTAATCAATATCGCATTCCCAAGCGATTGCAAGTTCTGTGGCTCTTCAGGTGGTAGAATATGATAGTCATTATGTGTTGAGTTAATAATAAATCCCCCCCCCAAAAAAAAAAAAGGTTGTTGACATTTGTGCTCCCAAACTGGATTTGGTGTAATTGATTGCAAAACCAAAAGATGTTTAGCAAATTCACCAAAAATGATGTATTTTTCTTTGCTTTCCTGTCTAGTTCGAGCGAAAATCAAGGTGTCATTAAGTAAATCACTCTAACACCTTTCGCTCGAATTGAAGCAATAACGGGTTCCACAATTTTCGTGTACCCTAATGAACTTCACTCGCCAGCGAAATGAAAAATAACAGTGCTGACTACTTAGGATTGGAACCGAAAAATAGGCATCTTTGAGCCATGTTGTCAAAATATGTTAGGAAGAATCAAATCCTCGACAAACTTGAAATGCTCCATTTTGTAATATATGTATTTCACGGGATTTTTCCCACTGTGAAAATTGTGGACAAAAATTTGAAGTCACTTATAATGTCTCTTTAAGTGCCTGCTTTTAAATAAGATTGACAATTTGTGTATCGATAGCATCTTCTTCCTTTTTGAGAAAAGGATATTAAAGGAGGGTGATAATGAAAAGCGTTAGATAAAAAATTTATCTTGTTTCCCAAAAAGGAATTCAATATCCATGGATATGAGGAAATCTAAGATCAAACATCTTTTAAAAGACTGAGTCTTCCCGCAGCAAATATGGGAGAACTCATTACTTTCTCGTCTACTGGTAGATGGTGGAGGTTGGCGACGAATCTGAGTCGCATGGGGAGGGGGATGAGGGTAGGCGCGTCACCGTGGATGGAGCTGGAGATGAGTGGTTCCATCACTGCTGTTGTTTTTATTTCCATACCAACAATTTAAAGAGTATGCAAGGTAAATTATTCATAATAATAAATGTATGGCGAAAAGCCCATTTCAGTGCAGTTTACATAATTGCTCTGTGCTTCCATGGGATCCTGTTAACATGATTAATGTAATTAAATATATGCATAACATGCATAATCACTGAGGTGGTCTATGCGACTTGAAGTCACGACCACGATTACAGAACGGTTCGGCTTCTGCTGAGAGCAACGGCATGAGCGGGGAGTTTTCCAGTGATGATGTTTAGCTGGCCATTCTCTGGCCAACCAGGGAGTTGGGAGAACTGGGCCAACATAATCAAGGTACATATGGATAAGTCTTTTCTGTTTCAGTCATGAGGGTAAAAACGGAATTTGGCTTTGCCATTTCATTTTGAAAACACAAAAACAAAACCGCAAAGCAAAACACGTGTTGTGATTTCGTTTTTGGAAACAAGAAATCAAAAACAAAATCGCAACACGCTCTGTGATTTTGTTTTTGCACAGCAAAGACAAATATTAAAGAGCGTCCTCTACGTCAAGAAATATAACTAGGGCCTATGAAAAACGGAGTCATTTCAATTTTTAACTATTACAATCCATGTAAAAAGATTAATCTGGTAGATTTAAATAACATGGTATATAATGTGACAGGGAAGTATTTGATTTTGGGAGACTTTAACAGCCACAATCCTCTCTGGGGGAGCCGCAAATTAGATGCAAATGGTAGAACTGTAGAGACATTCATAGAAAATAATGATTTGGTGTTATTAAATGATGGATCTCCTACAAGGTTAGACCCATACTATGGTACATATTCAAATTTGGATTTGTCTTTAGTATCGAAAGAATTAGCACGCAATATAGAATGAAAGTTATGTCCGATAACTTTGGCAGTGATCATAATCTAATATCATTGAATTTCAAACGTGCTTACAACAGACCACGGGGTGAGAATATGGGATATAGATGGTCTTTTAGAAAAGTAAACTGGGATGATTATAGAATGGAAATTGAAGATGCGTTAAGAAAAGAAGAATTTGAAAATATTTCTGTAGAATTAAACATTCAAGGCAGATACAATATGATTGTCAAGGTGATAAAAGAAACATCGAACAAGTGCATTCCTCGGGTGCAGACCGGTAAGAAAAGAATAGTAAACCCCTGGTGAACAATGAATGCAAGAAGGCTGTACAAGAAAGAAACCGTTTAAAAACAGGTTAAGAAGGTATTATGATTTAAATGATGTAAAAAAATACTTAGAAAGAAAGCTGCTGCTCAGAAGGTGATCAGGAGAGCTCAATATGATTACTGGACAATACTGCCGCAAGATGAATAGATTTACAGACATTGGGAAAGTCTGGGAACAGGTTAAAAAATGCGGGACAGTACAATGAACAAAACATGTCTTTCACAATTTATTTGTAAACGGACATATTGTTAAACAATCCGTGGAAAAGGCCAATGCAATGGCAAACTATTTTAAATCGGTTGATGAATCTTTTTCCATTGAAATTAAAAACGAAAATAGATTGATACATGAAAAACCTTTTACGAATGATGATGATAGTATCAATGATGACTTTAATATGAGCGAAATGGAAAATGTTTTACAGGAGATGAAAAACTCGTCATCGGGTAAGGACGATATCTTTTTAATTATGATCAAGAATTTGCCTGATAAGGCACTAGGTACGTATTAAATTTATATAACGACATTTGGAATACTTCATTCTTCCACAGCAGTGTATGAAGTTATTCAAATACCAATACTGAAATCCGGAAAAGATCCGACCCGAGTAAACTCTTATAGGCCGATTTCGTTGATATCAACTTTTTCTAAAATTATGGAAAAAATGATAAAAAATCGCCTTTCATGGTATCTAGAACAAAACGATCTATTAAATCCACTTCAATCTGGCTTCCGCAAATATAGGAATGTCAAGATCACCTAGTTAGAATGGAGACAGATATACATGTATCCTTGAAAACAAAGCAATATAATACAGTCGCAGTCTTTCTGGATTTAGAAAAGGCATATGATGCACTCTGGAAAAGCGGCCTGTTGAGAAAATTATCTAACTTAGGCATCAGTGGAAATATGTTACTTTTTGTAAAGTCATTTTTATTGAATAGATTTTCAAATGTGAGGGTTAATAACTGCATTTCTCACCAATACACTTTGGAAAACGGCATCCCACAAGGAAGTTCATTAAGTCTCTATTATTTACTTAAATGTTAAATGATCTCAAGATAAAGGTAAATGAAGTCAGATTATCATGTTATGCCGACGACATCGCAATTTGGGTTC
>CALNVZ010000600.1:87419-115421 GCA_940671915.1 Paracentrotus lividus | reverse complement strand
GAGACGACGTAATTGTAGAAGGCCAAAACAACTTGTTGCCTAAAATCCCAGAATGGCGATTAACTCGCCTCGTAGTGTCTTTTGAACCAATGCCAGAGAACAAAAAACAGAAATGCCTCCATTTGAAATAAAATCTATTGTTCTAGACGGTATCAAAAATACCTGGAATGGATTTTTACATATATATAACAGATGGATCAAAACTCGAGACGGAAGGACGGGAGCGCCTTTTTTGTGCCTCATTATGATGTACTGAAAAATTTTAGGCTGTCAGACATCTGCATCATGAGAGCAGAACTTGTTGCCATCCTTATGGCGCTTGAGTGGATAAATTCATTTGCAATATCCTCTTCGGTGGTAATATTTAGCGATGCTATTACTGTGTACAAATGATAGATTCATACTTTATACGTATGTGCTATTGTAATGAAATATTGTCAATAATAAACATTCTGAAATTGAAGGATGTTTATGTTTCCTTTGAATGGATTCATCACATTGTGATATCAGGGGTAATGAGATTGTTGATCAGCCTGCCAAAAAAGGAGCCATGAAAAGATTCACTGTCATTATTATACCAACACAAGAAGTGAACTGGCAACTCTCGATTGCTCCATTATAACAAATTATGGCAAACCGAATGGGACAAGTCTCAACACGGTAGGTTCCTGTATGCTTTGCATCGGAATGTTTCAAAACCTATATATAGATATGGTTTATCTCGTAGAGAAGAATGCTTGATACAACAACTAAGAATAGGTAATGTAATTTAAACCATTACCTTTTTCAAATTAAACAGCACGATACTGGTTTATGTGAAGTTTGCCAAGAGAGTGAAACTATAGAACATTTTATTTTACATTGCAAAAATACAACAATGAGAGACGTCTCTTGAATCGAGGATTAAACTGAACAATCCTAGTCTGAAACAATTATTGATGTCAAACGCAGGATTAACACGTGAATTGCTAGTTTATATACATGATACTAATCGTTGTAGATAGCTGTTTAAGCTATCGTGGATCCCTCTGTTGATCCACCGACTATTTTGATATGATGAAAGGAAGTTTTCGTGGAGTTCCATGAACATTGCTGCAATTTAACGCCTTTCGCTTTTATATCGCCGGCATATAAAAATTGCGTTTCCATGAACAATCTTGCAATTAACACAACCTTTCACTTTTATGCATTAATTAATAACATTTTTTTTTTTTTTTTTTTTTTTTTAATCTTTTCAAAATACTAATTTAAACCCATATCTAACAAAACTTCACAAAGGAAAGTCGCTCGTGGGCTTAACTTTTGAAGCCTGCGCCAAAACTATATATACGATCGAGCCTGGCGCAAATAATCTTCGAGATTGACAAGCGCCATCTATATGGAGAACCAACCAACCACCTATATTAGTCTGCAAGCACAGACTCAATTTGACACTTAACCACATTTTAGTCTAGAGTGTAGACTTTGTGCCTACAAATTAGGCCTATATTTAGGCTTGCACGGGCCTTATGCAGCACAATATGGGGGGGGGGTGTGGAGTGAGGGGTGGAGGTGGGCTGGGCGGGGGTGACCTTTGACTTCCAGCCGGGAGCATTCCATCCCCCCAGTTAGGGACTGATATAAATAACGACTTTCTTCTGCTCCTCTTCCCTCTCTTAGCTTTTCTTTTCTTTTCTTTTTGTTTTAGCGGCACGGGGGGGGGGTGAAAACCCCGTCGATCCACCACTGACTCCTATAATTATGTAAGACTGTTTTGAAATAATCATCGAGGTGGGCTGAAAAGAAAAAAAAAAGAGGGGGAAATATAGTGGCACCGAGTTGATCTTAAAACGGGGACGCACAAGTGATAGTAAACCTGTTACGCCCCTTCCCCCCCCCCCCCCGAAATCCTGGATCCGCGCCTGAGTAAAAAAAAAAGTAAAGTAAACGAAGAAGAAAAAGAAGACGAAACACGAAATAAGCTTCACATTCCTCTTTTTTCAGTCAGTAGCCGTGAGCGTTTTCCGGGGGGGGGGGCGGGGCCATGGCCTCCGGTAAGATCTGAATGGGCGCCAAAAGGGAAAGGAGAAAATAAAAAGAAACTCAAACGACCCTATTATAAACCTTTCACAACTTTCAGACTTCAAAAGTTTATGAAAAAGACGGTCAAGGGGTGACCATGGACCATAAATGTAGGCTTGTAACCTGTTTTAGAGATAATTGTTGATTAGTGAGCTTCAAATTGGCCATGGTCTCCGGACCGCAACTAGTAACTATTCCGAGCCCGTTTTATAAACCAACTCTAGCGTATATCCCTCTGATTGGTGGTGACTTAGTTCATTTACCGATCCTTCAATGCTTTGCAAGATCAGTATTGTACTCGAATGTAAGCGATAGTCACAAGGGGAAATAAATGAACGATTTTATTATAAACATTGGATTCTGTGTATCCAAACTTAGATTAAAATACCTTTTCTCTATAAAATGCAATGTGCATTCCTGAACCAAATGTACAGGAATAGGTAAACCCCGCCCTATTACTGAATGCTGGCGCCGAAGGCGACAGCGCTGCACGCTGTAGAAGGGAAGGCGAATTATACGTGGTATAAAAAGAGGAATGTGAAGCTTATTTCGTGTTTCTTCTTCTTTTTCTTCTTCGTCTACTTCCGTGTTCTTTTTTTTTTTTTACTGTTTTTTTTACTCAGGCACGGATCCAGGATTCCAGGGGGGGGGGGGGAGGGGCGAAAGGTTTACTATCACAAGTTGTGGATTTTATATCAATAAATTTGAATTTGAATTTGAATTTGAATCACTTGTGCGTCCCCCGTTTTAAGATCAACTCGGTGCCACTATTATTTCCCCCTCTTTTTTTTCTTTTCAGCCCACCTCGATGAATTATTGCAAAACAGTCTACATAATTATAGGAGTCAGTGGTGGATCGACGGGGGTTAGGGGGTTGCACCCCCCCCCCCCCCGGCGCAAAAACAAAAAGAAAGGAAAAGAAAAGAAAAAGAGGGAAGAGGAGGCAGAAGAAAGTCGTTATTATGATATCAGTCCTAACTTTGGGGGGGGGTGGGAATGCTCCCGGCTGGAAGTCAAAGGTCACCCCCGCCCAGCCCCCACCTCCACCCCCTCCACCCCCGTCCTCCACAGCCCCCCCCCCATATTGTGCTGCATAAGGCCCGTGCAAGCCTAGATATAGGCCTAATTTGTAGGCACAAAGTCTACACTCTAGACTGAAATTTGTTTAAGTGTCAAATTGAGTCTGTGCTTGCAGACTAATTTAGGCCCTAGTTATATTTTCTTGACGTAGAGGACGCCCTTTAATATTGGTCTTTGCTGTGCAAAAACAAAATCACAGAGCGTGTTGCAATTTTGTTTTTGATTTTTGTTTCCAAAAACGAAATCACAACACGTGTTTTGCTTTGCGGTTTTGTTTTTGTGTTTTCATAAATGAAATGGAAAGCCAAATTCCGTTTTTCATCCTCATGACATGAAAAGAAAAACGAATTATCCATATGTACCTTGATTCAACATGTCTCTAGCTGCCACATTCTTCATGTTATTCAAGGCAGCTTGTAGGTCGCTGCCAAACATGTTCTGGTCGAATGGCGAGCTGCGGCTATACGTAAACCAGCTTAAACCCAGGGGGTTGTAGCTTCCTTGTAAACATTTCAGCTATCCGATTCATGTTGAGAAGCATGGTCGCTCATTATTGGGTAGAATACAGCGCGAATCCAAGATATTTCAAATTGAATGCATTTCTCGGGCCCAATTGTCTGGGGACAAAGCGGCTCTATAATGTTAACGCATGGGTCTTTCATTGTATGAAATCGGTCTGCGTCCACTAGTGGAATACCCAGATTTCAGGCGCCATTGGGGGGTTAATGTATAGCGACTAGCTATTTAATCAAGCTCTCCTTTTTTGGATCAGGAGGGAGATAAAGAATTTCGTCGTCCGTTCATCAGCAAGCTTTATATAGATATAAGCTTGTCGGACTTTGCAGGACGAAGTCCGCGGTGGCGTCGTCGTATAATTTTACAGCATCATTTAAATTGAATTAAATCAATAGGATCGTATAGTGTTGAGCCGGGATAAATCCCCGCCGACATGTCATCAATATCGTTACGCTCAGCTAAAAAGCTGAGAATATCATCGTCGTCAGCAGCATGCAGCGCATGTCTGCCCTCAAGACCATCAATACATGATAGTTGTCTATGAACTCGAGACCACGTCTCGGTCAGCGCCGAATTTCAGCCGCCTGAGGTTCAAGGCGCTGGTCAGTTCCCCGGCGGGAAAACAGGCGATACCGCTTCTTCTCTCGAACTCGTCGGGGTGTAGAAATAACTGGGTAGAACTAAATACGTCTGTGTCACTGCCAGTACACACAAGAAAAAGATGAATACCGCTCGAAACACGGGCCTTTTATAAGGGATTTGGTCTGTACCTCATTTGAATTTTAAATAGCTTTGAAATTCCTTTGTGTGATTACACTGCCTGAACACCTGGAATATGCTAACCTCTGAAGACTTGTACGAGTATTATGTAATAGAATATGCATACAAGAGACATGGCTCAATCATTCGAACTCTTTTAATATAAAAGGCTACGAAAGTCTTGTAAAAAATAGACCCTCAGGTGTTAGAGGGGGATGCGCGATGTACATCGACCAAAATATTCCATTCAAGGAACATCCCACTGACCCAAACCTTGAAATACAGATTATAGAAATCCAAATGAAAAGTCAAAAGTCATTATTATAAATTATTATAATCCATGTAAAAAAAATCGATAAAAATAACATAATGCATATACTCAAACATTTCAAGGGTAACATTATAATGTGTGGAGACTTTAATGCACACAATGTTTTATGGGGAAGCATTACAACGGACCAAAATAGTCGTATCATAGAGGAGATTGTCAACGAAAATAATTTTATTGTATTAAATGATGGTACGGGCACGCGCCTAGATCCCCATACAGGTAGACTCTCCAATTTGGATCTAACACTAGTTTCACCCCAACTGGCAGGGAGATGCGCGTGGCAAGTCACTCAAAACACACTCGGAAGTGACCACTTCCTTGTAGAATCATGTTTTGGTAGAAAAAGACCTCAATATTCCCCTAAAAACGGAGATATGTGGATATTAAGCAGGGCATATTGGATATTATTCAAAGAGAAGGCAGAGGAATTAATTACTCATGAAATAGAAGATAGAAATATTGATTTTCAAACTTTTTATGACAATTTCATATCTAAAATTAAAAGAATTGCTGACGAAAGTATCCCAAAGAGGAAAAATAAACATGGCCCATTAAAAACAGTGCCGTGGTGGAACAGCAAATGCGAAAATGCCATAAGAGAAAGAAACAAACTAAGCAATAAGCTACGTAAGAAAATCACAAGAGAAACTCTTGCCGAGTTCAGACTTTAAAAAGCTATCGCTCAGAAAACAATAAGAGAGGAAAAAAGGGAATATTGGAAAAATTTCTGCAATAAAATAAATAGATACACACCTATATCTCTTGTCTGGAAACAAATTCGGAAAATTAACTCCGTCAATACACCTAATACAGACAAAATCCCTCCCCTCCTCGAAGAAAATGCAAACCAATGGGCGTTTTCTGATAAGAGCAAACTTAAGCTAACTTATTGGCAAAAAAAATATCTTCATCCAGCTCAGATGAAAACTTACCGCCATCTTTTATGGCCAGGAAAGAAATCATAAGAAGGGGAACAGACGCGATGTTACAAGAAGAAGAAGAAGGTATACTCGATGAACCACTTAACATAAACGAATTGACACGGGCGATAGTTCAAGCAAAAAACACTACGTCTGGTCAAGACGGAATTTGGATGGTCATCATATCCCATCTCCCTTCCTCAGCAGTATACGACTATCTCTATTTAATGCCATATGGCGGACGCAACATTTTTCTAGAGAATGGCATCACGCAATCTTGAAACCTATTTTGAAAAAAGGCGGAAACAAAAAATAATGCAGAAGCTTATAGACCGATTGCGCTTATGCCTACTCTAAACAAGTTAATGGAAAGAGTCATTAATAACCGCCTTAGCTGGTATATTGAGAAAAATGAACTATTTACGCAAAGGCAAAGCGCATTCAGGGCCGATAGATGCTGCACAGACGATCTTGTTAGCCTTGATACAAATATCAGAAAGGCATTCTTGAATAAAGAACATCTTCTAGCCATTTTTTCTAGATTTTCGGAAAGCCTACGATTTGATATGCAGAAAGACCCTCATATTTAAACTTCTTAAGATAGGTATCCGAGGGCGTATTGCGGCCTGGCTTGACAAATATCTAACCAGACGCACATTTCAGGTCCAGATAAATAATGTACTATCTGATGTATACGAACAAATGAACGGTATTGTCCAAGGTAGTGTATTAAGCCCAACTTTGTTTAATATATTTGTGAATGATCTTGGAAATGAATTAAAACATTGCAAGATAGCCCAGTTTGCAGATGATGCTACTATCTGGAAAAGTAATAGAAATATGAAATTCTTAGAGGGTCAAGTACAAAACGATCTCATAAAAATCAATGAATGGTGCGATAACTGGGGCATGAAACTGTCGGAAGAAAAAACTAAAGCTATGGTCTTTACAAGACGACACCCTAATGTCAAATTAAAAGATAGAATAATCGAATGTGGCAATGAGTACATATATTTAGGACTTTGCTTCGATGCAAAATTAACATGGAAAAAACAAATAGAAAATATTACTGAAAAGTGCAAAAAAAGGATGAATATACTGAAATGCATGGTTGGTAACTCATGGGGTTCAGACACCAAAACCCTTCTGCTCCTGTACAGAGCATTGATTAGACCATTTTTGGACTACGGATGTGAGGCCTTTAATTCGGCGTCTAACAATGTCAAGAAACAATTGGATAACATACAGTACGAATGTTTGAGAATATGCACTGGTTCCATAGCTTTTACCTCTCTGGCAGCCCTCCAAATTGAATGCTGTGAAATGCCCCTCGAAATTCGGCGTTCACTTTTTAGCCAGAACTTTAGAGCGAACATGAGCTACATAAAAAATCACCCGTCCAAGGAGTGTCTATTAGAATGTTGGCAATATAGTTCAAATAGCTGGGGAAATGAAATTCCTTTTGCTCTACGCACGAAACATATTCCTGACGAAAATATCGAAACAAAGAAAATTTCGAAGACTCCGCCTTGGCATCTGATACCACCTTTGATATCAACTCACTTGCATGATATCATCAATAAGAAAAATGTGATTTGTTTTGAAGCCAAATCAGAGTCAGATGATTATATAAATTCGAAATGGAAAGATTACATTAGAATATACACAGACGGCTCAAAATCAACAAACGGAAATACGAGTGCTGCAGTGTATATCCCAAGTCGAAATATTGAAATAGCAAAAAGAATATCGGCTGTATCGGTTTATCGAGCGGAACAGATGGCATTGTTCTTTGCATTACAATGGATATATGAAAACACAAGAACGACAAACTCTGCCAAAAAATATGCCATATTCACAGATTCACTAAGCTCCTTAAAAGCAATGGAAAATGATATTGCAAATATAATGCAAGAAATCATAGAATTGACAACTAAACTTTCAAAAGATAAAATCATTGTCATGATTGTGCAATTTGAATGGATTCCTTCTCACGTAGGAATTAGTGGAAATGAAAAAGCAGACTCTTTGGCAAAACATGCTCTATCCCTTCCCATCGCATACAACATCTGACTACTTGGCAAGAGGATTGGACATCGTCTGCCCGCGGACGATTCCTTTTTGCAATTCAACCTATGCTTAGAACAAAATATCTAAATAATGCAAATAATAGGCGTGAAGAAAGCATCCTCAACAGGCTTAGAGTAGGAAGTTGTTTCTTAAATGAAACACTTTTTAAGATGAATAGACACCCGAACGGATTATGTGACCACTGTAATGTGCCAGAAACGGTGCCGCACTTACTTCTATCTTGTACCCAATTCAACAGGGAAAGAGCAAGATTAATGCAAAAACTAAATATAGGAATTATTTCAGTTCAATCTGCTCTAGGTCTCCCTGCTCAGAGAGATTTACTGCAGTTTTTGAAAGAAACTCAGAAATACGATTTATTGTAGCTGCCATAACGACCATGTCTGTCATCGTCAGGGAGAGATAATGGATTGTTATATTTCAAGACATCTCTCGTTAGACGTCACTTCCCTTCTTACTGACTGGCATGGTTGAAACAACTTTTTATAAATACTACCTGACAACAGACACCGTCTAACAACACTAATTATAGTTAGACAGAGTAACATTCATTAATTATTATATATATTTTTCCCATTTCTTTTTCTTTCGTATACCTTTTGTATTTATGTGAATAAAATATGCGTGTATATATACATATACATGTGTATGTATATACGTGTGTATGTATATGTTTGTATGTGTATAATCCTGAAACTGACACTCGGCTTTTATGACTCCCAAATTAATCTTGAGAAATAGGACATAAATCAACTCATGCATGGCAATACACTATTCACGTATAGTCTTCATATCGTTAATTCAATTACATCTCTGTATGTATATTATCCTCCTCACAATGTACGCTTACTTCTTCACTTCATTCTGTATTATTTCCCAAATACAAATTTTTCATTTTGCATAACTCTGCAGGTCCAACAATTCCTCCTTAAATTCCTTGTCAATGTCCTTATGTCCTGTTAATGTTTGATATATCTCTGTCCTTGTTTTTGTTTTTGTTTTTGTTTATTGTTCTGTATCCCACGTTGGGAACCAAAACCACTGAGTCTTATACAGATTCCTGTGCCCACGACTCTTCCATGTATTGGAGGGGACTAGGTCATCTCGACTGAGAAGTCTGCTCGACGTACTGAGCCGGATTGTCCAGAAAATACAGAAAAAGTGGAAGAACCATCAACGGCACCCAAAGGTTTTAATATAATTTACATGAAAAAGAAATATTTAAAACATACAGCAACCCGCACGTAGATGGCGTCTTTATTCGACCCGAATCGTACGCCAAAATATTATCTACCAACCAACCATCTACTTCCTCTTTTTGTTGCCGCGCTACCAAAGAAGAAAAGATAAAATCGGCTAAAGAAAATAAAGATTTTTATCTTTATTTATTGGTGTTTAATATCCACTGATACGTAGCACAAGCTGAAGGAATCAGTTTGCAATCATAATAAAACTGTTAACAAATATGTAATTATAACAATTACTATTTTCTGCTTAAATCTACAAAGATTTACTTGTAATATATACATTGATCATACTGCAATAAATTAAGCTATATTTTTCAAATATCTATTTCATAAAACTAAAATTAGTATATCAGATAAACAAAATCACCAAATATATGCCGGGACCATCTCCCAGAGAAGCAATCCTCCCAAAGAGAGTAGTTTTGCAAGTTTAACGCAAAATAAATCTACTCCGCCCCCTCTGACCAAGATGTGAGCGCGAGGAATAAAACCTCTAAAGACGCTCAAGCAATCCCCCGGATAAAGGATGTTGGGCAAATAAACGCCCCAAAAATCACCCTTTGAAGTCCAGCACGGTGAGGACTAAAACCTCAAAAGAACCAGCTGGAAACCCGTCGCCGAACCCCTCCGCCTCCGTAATGTCACCGGATCTGTGTGTGTGTATGTTGTGCCGTGACTAGTGGCGTAATAACGGTCGACTCCAAGTCTTAATTTGACAGACTGTTTCGATATTTTCTCAACATTTCTTCTGAAATCATTATCGAAACGTAAATATAATCTTGTGTAGGCATATGTATATGTTTATGGAACAATGTGAGGGCATATCTTAAAGATTTGTCACAAATTATTTTGGCTGTAAAAACTCTAGCTTGGCTAGATAAATCCACTCCGCCCCCCTCTGACCAAGATGTGAGCGCGAGGAATAAAACCTCTAAAGGCGCTCAAGCAATCCCCCGGATAAAGGATGTAGGGCAAATAAACGCCCCAAAAATCACCCTGTGAAGACCAGCACGGTGAGGACTAAAGCCTCAAAAGAACCAGCTGGAAACTTCTGAGAAGTTATTTCAAACAAGTTACTTCTATAGTCAAATTTTATGTAGAATAAAAAAAGGACAATTATTTTTGTGTACGATGTCTGACGTCGCTAAAGTGCAAAAAACGAAAATAGTGTATTTTGCTCATTCATCACACACTTTATAGGTATCAACCGGTTTTATCTTGTTTCTTTATGGATTTTGATGGTCTAAAAGCTCAAATCTGACAATTTTATCATGACCTAATATAAATCTAGTATGTGTTATAGGTGTTATATAGTGATTTTGATATGAGGTGATTTTTGCTCGATATTGACTGAAAATAACTGCCAAACTACACTAACAGTCAAATTAGGTAAGATTAATCATGTTGGATTAATCATGTTGGGCTCCCTGACACCCAAAAGCCATATAAAAACGTAATAAATGTGGTTTATACCTAGAAAAAGTGTGATAATTGGGCATAATACGCCATTTTTATTTTTTTTGCACTTTAGCGACGTAAGACGTCATCGTATGCAAAAATAATTGTCATTTTCAATTTGTACATCGAATTTTACTATAGAAACAACTTGTTTGAAAAAAAAGGTGATATTCGCCCAACCCTACTAACACTAGGTGCTAGTATCTGTGCCATGACATACCTCAAGGATGTCAAATTATCAGGGAAACTATCAGATAGATTCTACAATGAATTCAGAGAAAGAGCTCCATCACTAAAGGTAGTGATATACAACAAACGTCAACATGTACTGTACATTGATTATTTGAAATTTCCTAATTTATGTGTCCAGCGTGGGAAATAATTACAAGACCAAACCATATAAAGGTTTTGGAAGAATGTGGTCTAATAATTATATCTCAAGCTGAATGTAATATTTCATCCCATTAGATACGCTATGCAAGTAACATAATAAGACAAATAATGATTATGGACCTAGTAAAATACTATGCTATACATTCATACTCTGTTCTTTGAAAGGTTGAATCTCTTCAAATAGATGACCGTGGTATCAGTGAGTCTGCATCACAAACACTAGGTGCTAGTATCTGTGACATGCCATACCTCAAGGATGTCAAACTAATAGGGAAACTATCAGATGGATTCTACAGTGCACTCAGTAAAGGAACTTCATCACTAAAGGTAGTGATATACAACAAACATCAACATGTACTGTACATTGATTATTTGAAATTTCCTAATTTATATGTCCAGCCTGGGAAATAATTACAAGACCAATCCATATGGAGGCTTTGGAAGAATGTGGTCTTAGAATTATATCTCAAGCTGAAAGTAATGTATCATCCCATTAGATACGCTATGCAAGTAACATAATAACATAAAGAATGATTATGGACCTAGTAAAATAATAATAATAATGTGATTTGTATTGCGCACATATTTACTACACTGCGCTATACTTACCTATATCTCTTCAAATTGCTATTCGTTGCCAAACCAGAATAGACATCGGCAAAACAAAACGACTCGAAAGGAGTCTAACTGCCCTAAAAGCAGACGGGAAACCCGTCACTGCGTAGGGACTATAAAGCCTCTCCCCGCACATCTACTTCCTCTTTCGTTGCCGCGCTACCAAAGAAGGAAAAATGAAATCGGCTGAAGAAAATAAAGATTTTTATCTTTATTTATTGGTGACTGTATAATATCCACTGATACGCAGCACAAGCTAAAGGAATCAGTTTGCAATCATAATAAAACTGTTAACAAATATGTAATTATAACAATTACTATTTTCTGCTTAAATCTACAAAGATTTACTTGTAATATATAAATTGATCATACAGCAATAAATTATGCTATATTATTCAAATATCTATTTCATAATACTAACATTAGTTTATCAGATAAACAAAATCACCAAAGATATGACGGGACCATCTCCCAGAGAAGCAATTCTCCCAAAGAGATTAGTTCTGCAAGTTTAACGCAAAATAAATCTACTCCGCCCCCCTCTGACCAAGATGTGAGCACGAGGAATAAAACCTCTAAAGGCGCTCAAGCAATCCCCCGGATAAAGGATGTTGGGCAAATAAACGCCCCCAAAATCACCCTTTGAAGTCCAGCACGGTGAGGACTAAAACCTCAAAAGAACCAGCTGGAAACCCGTCGCCGAACCCCTCCGCCTCCGTAATGTCACCGGATCTGTGTGTGTATGTTGTGCCGTGACTTGTGGCGATATAACGGTCGACTCCAAGTCTTAATATGACGGACTGTTTCGATATTTTCTCAACATTTCTTCTGAAATCATTATCGAAACGTAAATATAGTCTTGTGTAGGCATATGTATATGTTAATTAAACAATGTAAGGGCATATCTTAAAGATTTGTCACAAATTATTTTGGCTGTAAGAACTCTAGCTTGGCTAGATAAATCCACTCCGCCCCCCTCTAACCAAGATGTGAGCGCGAGGAATAAAACCTCTAAAAACGCTCTATCCCCCGGATAAAGGATGTAGGGCAAATAAATGCCCCAAAAATCACCCTTTGAAGACCAGCACGGTGAGGACTAAAACCTCAAAAGAACCAGCTGGAAACCCGTCGCCGAACCCCTCGGCCTCCGTAATGTTGGGCATCGACTTGCCGTCTAGAGTAGAATCAGATATAGAGGCAGTATTATTAGTAACTCCTCGACCTCGAGAAAGAGGCGTGCCCATGAGGATATGAATGCGAGTGTGACATCTAAAATGTCCAAGAAGGCTCGCCGGGCAGAGGCCCACCAAATTACAACGCTCCCTGACCCAGCTCAGGCGGGCGATTGGATTATCAAGGCGGAAACGGGAGTCTGCCTCAGCTATCGGGGATATTTCAGACTCTGGGTACGGCAACCAAAATCCGATTGCTGTTCGAAACCAAGCCGTAACTTCCCGGGCGAGAAACTGGCGAGACTTTAGCTTCCCATGAGTCCGGTGATACACTTTTATACACACTCTTTACAGGCTGCGCAGAGTGCCAGATTACCTTTGATTGGCGCCAAGCCAGCGACCAATCGCAAAATTACCCTCACATGACCAATCAGCGACCAATCATGTGACCAAGACCAACCGCGAGATGGCGGTATTGCGGGGAATTCCCACTGCTGATATCAGGCAGCGAGAATTCTTTCTAAATATTGCCCATGTACTCACTCCTTGAATCTAGCGACCAATTAGACTTCCGGTCCAGCGACCAATAAGACTTCCGGCGTCTGCTACGCCGGAGAACAATAGAAAACCGTGCTACGGTGTCTTCGAAAATGCCGAATGCAAATGAAAGTTTAATAAACCATGAAAAATGCATATCTTGGCGTTAGAATAAAGGAGAACATCTCAATCTCTAACAGTTTAGTTTATATTCTTATTATTTCATATATTCTAAGCTAATAAAGATTTAAAAAAGCAACTCAGGTAGGCTTTTTTTGTTTTGTTTTGTTTTGTATTGTTTTTTAATATTCGCACCGCATTATAAATCCGAATATATGTGCGCTATAAAAACTATCGTATGACATTTTAACTAAATAATGACCTACATGAGGTTAAAGCTAATGAGTAGATCTTTATTCTCATATATGTCACATGCTGAAACTTTTTGTTTGGATCTTGTTGTTTGAAAACCAAATCAGAGCTCAAACCGGCATATTTGCCCTTCTACGCACTGCATGATTAGGATATCTCCGAAAAATGGTATATATCTTTTTTTTTATGTTGGGGCATAAAAAAGTATCGTATGACATTTTAAATAAATGATGACTGGTATGAGGTTAAAGCTGATGAGTTGTTCTTTACCCTACTATAAGTCACATGCCGAAACTTTTTGTTTGGATCTTGTTGTTTTAATTTCAAATCAGAGCTCAAACCGGCATATTAATGCGTTTTCGCACATCTCCGAAAAAAGGTATATTAAGTATCGTATGACATTTTAACTAAATAATGACCTACATGAGGTTAAAGCTGATGAGTTGTTCTTTACACTCATATATGTCACATGCCGAAACTTTTTGTTTGGATCTTGTTGTTTTAATTTCAAATCAGAGCTCAATCCGGCATATAAATACGTTTTTTACGCGCTCCGTGAATAGGATATCTCCAAAAAGAAGTATATTATTATTTTTTTTTAATCGAGGGGCGTTAAAAAGTATCGTATGACACTTTAACTAAATAATGACCTACATGAGGTTAAAGCTTATGAGTTGTTCTTGACATCTATTATGTCACATCCTGAAACTTTTTGTTTGGTTCTTATTGTTTTAATTTCAAATCAGAGCTTAAACCGGCATATTAATGCATTTTCGCACTGCATTATTAGGATATCTCCGAAAGAGGTATTTATATTTTTTTAATGTTAGGGCATTAAAAAGTATCGTATGAAATTTAAACTAAATAATGACTGGTAGAGTTTCAAATTATATCTTGAAGTTAATGATTTTCAACATTTTAAGCGAATTCCAGACATGGTAGATTCATTGTAGTTTTTAAAACATACATTAAATACATGTGCCCATATTACCTGCACATGCAGGTAATATGGGCACTTTTGTAATGACGTCAACATTTCAATATTGCAGACAGGGGGATTGGTGATAATTGTTTTTCTTTACAATAAAAGTTTGAGCAGTAGTTATTAATTCATATAAACAAAGATTAGATTAGATTAGATAATTTTAACGCCCCTACATTAAAAAAAAAAATAATATACCTCTTTTTGGAGATATCCTATTCACGGAGGGCGTAAACAACGGGCCAATATGCCGGTTTGAGTTTTAATTTGAATTTCAAACAATAAGAACCAAACAAAAAGTTTCGGCATGTGACCTATATGAGGGTAAAGAACAACTCATCAGCTTTAACCTCATGTAGGCCATTATTTAGTTTAAATGTCATACGATACTTTTTAACGCCCCTCCATTTAAAAAAATAATATACCTCTTTTTGGAGATATCCTATTCATGCATTGCGAAAACGCATTAAAATGCCGGTTTGAGCTCTGATTTGAAATGAAAACAATTAGATCCAAACAAAAGTTTCGGCATGTGACTTATATGAGGGTAAAGAACAACTCATCAGCTTTAACCTCATGTAGGTCATTATTTAGTTAAAATATCATACGATACTTTTTAACGCCCCTCCATTTAAAAAAAATAACATACCTCTTTTTGGAGATATCCTATTCAAGGGAGCGCGTAAAAAAACGGGCCAATATGCCGGTTTGAGTTCTAATTTGAATTTCAAACAATAAGAACCAAACAAAAAGATTTGCTTCAGGTGGCCCATATTACCTGCTGGCCCATATTACCTGCATGTACCCTACATAAGGTTAAAGGTAATGAGTTGTTCTTTACCGTCATAACATGCCGTCATCAGGTAACATGCCGAAACTTTTTGTTTGGATCTTGTCGTTTGAAATTCAAATCCGAACTGAAACCGGCATATTGGACCGTTTTCGCACTGCATGAATAGGATATCTCCGAAAACGGTAAATATATTTTTAAATGTTGGGGCATTTATATCGTATGACATTTTAACTAAATGATGACCTACATAAGTCACATGCCAAAACTTTTTGTTTTATTGTTTTAAATTCAGAGCTCAAACAGGCATATTGGCCCGTTTTCGCACTGCATGAAAAGGATATTTAAGGAAATTAAAACAACAAGATCCAAACAAAAAATTTCGGCATGTGACTTATATGAGGGTAAAGAAACAACTCATTACCTTGAACCTCATACCCGTCATCATTTAGCTAAATTGTCATACGATACTTTTAAATGCCCCTCCATTAAACAAAATAATATACCTCTTTTTGGAGATATCCTATTCACGGAGCGCGTAAACAACGGGCCAATATGCCGGTTTGAGTTCTAATTTGAATTTCAAACAATAAGAACCAAACAAAAACTTTCGGCATGTGACCTATATGAGGGAAAGAACAACTCATCAGCTTTAACCTCATGTAGGTCATTATTTAGTTTAAATGCCATACAATACTTTTAAATGCCCCAGCATTTAAAAAGATATTTACCCTTTTTCTGAGATATCCTATTCATGCAGTGCGAAAACGGGCCAATAGGGTACATGCAGGTAATTTCGGCCAGCAGTTAATATGGTCCACCTGAAGCAAATCATGTCGTGATCGTCGACCGGTGACCGGTGTGAGCACCATATTGTTGTTCATATGAACTGTATACGAAAATATATCGTCGTGAGAGCATCTGATGCCGAAATTTCTCTGAGAAAATTGCTGAAAACCAACAAGGTACGTAAAACATACGGCATTTTTTTACCCTGATGTAAAATTTGATATTTCACAGAATGTGATGGCAAAAGAGTGTTTGAGGGGGTAACCTCAATTGTTTTGTATATTTAGTAAGCTTATAGCTTCATTTTGATCATACTAGCGTGTACAGGTCAATTTGTTATAGTGAAGGGGTGCAATGTGGTATTCAATGCTTGCCTGACACAGCAACATTAGTGCAGGTAATATGGGACATCCAAAATGGCGGAAATGATTATGGTACTTAGACTTGAAATTAGAAATTTTATGCAAATTAGGGAAATGAGCTTAGGGGGTCCATATTACCTGCATGTACCCTATGCCGGTTTGAGCTCTGATTTGATATTAAAACAACAAGATCCAAACAAAAAGTTTCGGCATGTGACTTATATGAGCGTAAAGAAAAACTCATCCGCTTGAACCTCATGTAGGTCATTATTTATTTAAAATGTAATACGATACTTTTTAACGCCCCTCCATTAAAAAAAAATATATATATATATACCTCTTTTCGGAGATATCCTATTCATGCAGTGCGAAAACGCATAATATGCCGGTTTGAGTTCTTATTTGAAATTAAAACAACAAGATGCAAACAAAACGTTTCGGCATTTGACTTATATGAGGGTAAAGAACAATTCATCATCTTTAACCTCATGTAGGTCATTATTTATTCAAAATGTCACACGATACTTTTTAACGCCCCTCCATTAAACAAAATAATATACCTCTTTTTGGAGATATCCTATTCACGGAGCGCGTAAACAACGGGCCAATATGCCGGTTTGAGTTCTAATTTGAATTTCAAACAATAAGAACCAAACAAAAACTTTCGGCATGTGACCTATATGAGGGAAAGAACAACTCATCAGCTTTAACGTCATGTAGGTCATTATTTAGTTTAAATGCCATACGATACTTTTAAATGCCCCAGCATTTAAAAAGATATTTACCCTTTTTCTGAGATATCCTATTCATGCAGTGCGAAAACGGGCCAATAGGGTACATGCAGGTAATTTCGGCCAGCAGGTATTATGGGCCACCTGAAGCAAATCATGTCGTGATCGTCGACCGGTGACCGGTGACCGGTGTGAGCACCATAATGTTGTTCATATGAACTGTATACGAAAATATATCGTCGTGAGAGCATCTGATGCCGAAATTTCTCTGAGAAAATTGCTGAAAACCAACAAGGTACGTAAAACATACGGCATTTTTTTACCCTGATGTAAAATTTGACATTTCACAGAATGTGATGGCGAAAGAGTGTTTGAGGGGGTAACCTCAATTGTTTTGTATATTTAGTAAGCTTATAGCTTCATTTTGATCATACTAGCGTGTACAGGTCAATTTGTTATAGTGAAGGGGTGCAATGTGGTATTCAATGCTTGCCTGACACAGCAACATTAGTGCAGGTAATATGGGACATCCAAAATGGCGGAAATGATTATGGTACTTAGAATTGAAATTAGAAATTTTATGCAAATTAGGGAAATGAGCTTAGGGGGTCCATATTACCTGCATGTACCCTATGCCGGTTTGAGCTCTGATTTGAAATTAAAACAACAAGATCCAAACAAAAAGTTTCGGCATGTGACTTATATGAGCGTAAAGAAAAACTCATCCGCTTGAACCTCATGTAGGTCATTATTTATTTAAAATGTCATACGATACTTTTTAACGCCCCTCCATTAAAAAAAAATATATATATACCTCTTTTCGGAGATATCCTATTCATGCAGTGCGAAAACGCATAATATGCCGGTTTGAGCTCTGTTTTGAAATTAAAACAACAAGATGCAAACAAAAAGTTTCGGCATTTGACTTATATGACGGTAAAGAACAAGTCATCAGCTTTAACCTCATGTAGGTCATTATTTAGTTAAAATGTCACACGATACTTTTTAACGCCCCTCCATTAAAAAAAATAATATACCTCTTTTTGGAGATATCCTATTCATGCAGTGCGAAAACGCATAATATGCCGGTTTGAGTTCTAATTTGAATTTCAAACAATAAGAACCAAACAAAAAGTTTCGGCATGTGACCTATATGAGGGTAAAGAACAACTCATCAGCTTTAACCTCATGTAGGTCATTATTTAGTTAAAATGCCATACGATACTTTTAAATGCCCCAGTATTTAAAAAGATATTTACCCTTCTTCTGAGATATCCTATTCATGCAGTGCGAAAACGGGCCATGTGCCGGTTTGAGCTCTGATTTGAAATTAAAACAACAAGATCCAAACAAAAAGTTTCGGCATGTGACTTATATGAGGGTAAAGAACAATTCATTAGCTTTAACCTCATACCAGTCATTATTTAGCTAAAATGTCATACGATACTTTTAAATGCCCCAGCATTTAAAAAGATATTTACCCTTTTTCTGAGATATCCTATTCATGCAGTGCGAAAACGGGCCAATATGCCGGTTTGAGCTCTGATTTGAAATTAAAACAACAAGATCCAAACAAAAAGTTTCGGAATGTGACTTATATGAGGGTAAAGAGCAAATTATTAGCTTTAACCCTATACCAGTCAGTATTTAGTTAAAATGTCATACGATACTTTTTAAAGCCCTAGCATTAAATAAAGATAGTATAGCCGTATTCGGATCCCGTTAATGCGTGTGTCAATTCGCCAGTTTGAGAAGGTTACTGTTCCTTTTTTTTAATTTGAAACAATGAATTCGTGATAAAGTAGGGTAAACTTTACTTATTGAGGCATTTTCAGTCACTATTTAAGAAACAATACATTAAAAAATGTTTTGAATTGGAAAAAAAAAAAATTTCTTTTTTAATTGGCGTATTTGCGGACACTATATAATCCCCTTATTGGTCGCTGGCTGGTTGCTAAGTGGGGGTCATACTAAAAAAATATTGTATTTTTTGTGTTTAATGTAAAGAGTTTGATCAACTGATAAAACTGGTACCAAGCATTCATTGTATAAGCAAGGAATTTTCAAACAGGAGTTGAAAAACAGACCCCGTGCCGACTCAATAAACGCGCAATAACAGCAATCTTGTTGAAAAATAATACTTGGGGTCCGGGGCGCGATCCAGGGTGCCACAGGATGCCGAAGCGACACTGGCAAGCTGTTATTGGTTTACAAGCAGGTCGATCAAAATCAGTGTTGTATCTTTATAACAGATAAAGAGGAACCCCCCCCTGTCTTATTATGCCATAAACCCCCCCCCCCCCCGATTAAAAGCGGCAATGTAGAACTGAAAACAAAAAATACTCCCCCCCCCGTGCTTGCCATTATTTTGTCACATCGACGCTCACATAAATAAAAAAATAACGGGCAGAGGTATATACAGAGCTAATGTTCTTATTTTGTTTCTTATTTGACGGGTGATATATGAAAGTACCGAAAATGATTATTAAATCTCCTGAGTGTACAAATGTCAGAGTTTCTAGTCAATAAACGCTCTCCGAGCATTGCCGAGTAAGTTTTGACGATTCCAGAGACAGAAGACACTCCCTTACAAGTAATCTAGCCTCCGCTAAAGGAGGCACCGAGTAAATAGACGCCTAAGGCTCACGTGTTAAATTAACGCTCTTTAAAAACAGACATTCCAAAATTCTGTCGATGAAATCGTTTAAATTATCACAGCAAAGTTAAAATTAAAGGACTCGTAGTAAAGGGACTTATAGAAATTTTATCAGCTCAAACAAAATCCTTGAGTGAGATATGACAAAAGAGACGACTTTTGTAGGCGTGATTTAGTAGATGTACAAAATTACGAAAAAGATTCCTAAAATACGCCAAAGTGTCTAATCTTCAACTAAATGGTAAATTATGAAAGAGTAGACTTATAGCACATATCTATTAAATGATTTTATATGACCATTTTCCATCAAATAAAATGACCTCATCTTTAGTACGCCTTCCCGAAAAACTTGCGTGCATATCATTTACTCGTGTGTACCCGTATGTTCCTTGCCTATGGTTTGTGTTCGCTTGGCGGGAGACGCCATATAGTACGTGGAGTTAATTTTATGTCAACGAAGCGTTCGTTGAATATTTCTTTTCGTGTTTTTCTCATGCCGTAAAATGAGTCTGACTGCAACTTCTAAAATCCACTGAAATATCAAAAACTAGCAAAACGGTGAATTACACCTCTCCTTTGGATATTGATGTATGAATAATCAATTTATCAAACAATTGGGGTTTTTTTGTTCAGTTTTATGCTTTTGAAAGCGTCATCAAAATGATCTTCAAAATATAGAAATATGAAAGATTTTGTAAATTTCACTTTTTTTAATATCTGGTATTTTTTAATAGTTTAAAAATGTTAATATAATGTGAATTAGAAGTTTTCTGAACTGATGCGTTGTTGGCTTTTTCGTTCCAGTTTATATGACCATTGGACAAGCAGTTGAAGTCAGGTAAAAATCTTTTAAAAAAAAAATAAAACCTTATTTAGTTACATGCATATTTTATCGGCATGTCAATTGTTATTTTTCCATTTTGATTATAAATAAATCATTGAGATGAACATTAGGAGTTTGGAAATACAGTGTATGTCTATGTTTTGTAGGATACATGCTGCTGAAAAGAGAAAACTCGGTTCATATTTCATGCAAAAAGTCGCCAATTGAAAATGCCAGCGTTTGGTGACGGGTTGATTGCCCTGTCTTGTCCGCCGAGGATTCTAGTCCCATTCCGGTATTACGTAATGTTTCACACGTACCATGATGACTTTTGCTGGTTTGTAGTGATCTTCTAATCATTGGACATTACCTATAATAAGGCTGCATGGAATATGCCAACACATATCGATAACATGTACATGCTGACGACGTGCCTTCCTGAAGACACACCTCAAAGGCAGCCCCGGGAGATGGGTGGTCTAGTATTCACATATGATCACCGTAGTTCATCGTAGTGATCGTTGTGATTTCTAGACCGCCCATCTCCCGTGGCTGCCTTCACCAAGGTGGTGTTTCAGGAAGGCACGTCGTCAGCATATTCCAATTATTTCAGTCAACATAAACACGAGCTTTAGACTTAAGAACATGTCCATGCTATCCATTTGTGTTGGGCATGTTCCATGCTTTCTTATTAAATCATGAAAAGAAGTTGACGAACGCTTCGTTGCCCATACAACTAGCTCCACCCACTTTGCCACCAAGATCCGAGGACGAACATACGTGTACCCTATATCAACGAACGTAGAGGGCGTCAACACTTCTACCCAAGGCCCTATATATACAAGGTTACGACAACAGGGTCAAAGGTCAAATTTGAAGGCTCGAATAGTTCCAACTCGGTGTTTTGTCGACTGCTACCATTGCAAATGCGTGCAAAATTTTGAAACGTTTTCGGGTATTATATCCACATGTCATATAAAATATTCAACCATGCAGATTAGTATAATATATTAGCGCCACCTAATTTATCAAATTTGTACGATCTTATAACAAATACGTGAAAAAATCTTCGTTTAAAAATGCGAATTGAACCCGCGCTGCCGTGATCGTGAATCTTCTCCACTGCTGGTAGCTGCTCAGCTGCGCGAGCAGGATGCTGCACGCATTTTTACCCGGAACTATCGGGGTCGAGGATATCGAGGCTCCGCTGGGGCCTGTATTTGAGATGAGATCAGTGTTTCGGGAAATTTTGAAATTAGGTCCAGGTTTAATTAAAACGCACATTACGGAAGAAGCAGGAAAGAAAACTATGAGAGAATATTTTTCAGTAACATGTTCTAAGTTAGATATTAATTTTAGGACTGAAAGACACTGAAAATCTGAATTTAACATTAATTTTAGAATCAAGAATAAGATCTTCATTTGACTTAAACTATTCTACAGTTATAATTTGGTTTCATTGATGCACGTACGTACGATTGACGAGGTGAGCTAACAATTAAATTCCTTGACTTAAATAAAAATGTATCTGGTTCAATGCCTCTATACCTAGGCTCTTGATGCTCTAGCTCTACCTCACGTCACTCCTCATAAAACAATTTTAATATTTATTGACACCGTAGTCGTAGTTTAAACTGCCTTATATTGGCTAAGCAATTTTGCAACTTGCCTACTGGCTCTAAACCATTTTCTTTCAAATTTATATGCTTACACAGAGATAGTTTTTAAACTTTCAAATATAGAAGCACGAAGAAGAAAAAAAAAAACACCCTATTCTGCAGTGAAATCGTCAATATTGGACTTGAAGTGATTAAAATTGCCTAAAAGCCCAAGTTCAGAGAAAAGGAAATTAAAAAAAATTAAAAATAAAAATCAGGGATAGTGAAATGAACATCCAAATCATCTAGTTAGTGATATATTCAATAGTAAATAGTGGTAGTATTTTAAGAGTTGTGATTGTTGAAATGATGTCAGTGTCATTCACGTTTTTGTTATATTGAACGGTTTTGTTATATTGAACGGTTTTTTTTTGTTATATTGACGGTTTGAATCCCGTGTTAAATGAATGGTGAAATGAGGGGTGGATAAGTTCTTGTCAGACCTGCTTTTATTTCCGCATGGATGGGTCATGTCGGGGGGCTGTTCTTTTTTCTAATGGGGGCTATTTTTTTAGTGGGGCTTTTTGCGAGGGGCATTTTTTTTTTTTTGGTGGCGGACATTTTTTTTTATTTAATTTTAATTTTTTTTTTTTTTGAAATGTCAATTAAAAAAATGAAAAATAAAAATGGGGGGGGGGGCCCAAAAAAATTTTGGGGCCGATTTTTTTTTTTTTTTTTTTTTTTTAATATCAATAAAAAAAAAATTTAAAAAAAATGGGGGGGGGCGCCAAAAATTTTGGGGGCCATTTTTTTTTTTTTTTTTTTTTTTTTTTTGTATAAGACACTTCATTTAACAAAAAAACAAAAACAAAAAAAATGGGGGGGGGGCGCGCTCAAAAAAATTTGGGGCCGTTTTTTTTTTTTTGGCCCCAATTTTTTTGGGGGAGGGGCATGTATTTTATTTATTATTTTTTTCTAGGCCTATTATTATATTTCAAATTTAGAAAAAAATACATGGGTGGCCCATGGGGGGGGCGGCTGATTTTAGGGGGCTATTTACTATAATAAATAGTGCATGCTCTATTAATGCAACATTACTGACTATGTGAACTCCAAATACTAAATTTTCCCTCGTGCACCTCTATTTCATCCTCGGCCTACGGCCTCGTCAATAAAGGTGCCTCGGGATAATTTAGTATTTGTCGTGCACATAATCTAGTATGTTGCATGGTAGAGCATGCACTATTTATATAATGTTGAATGTTATTTTGATAATGAAATTTAGGTTGTGAAAGATATCTTATGATATTGTCATTAGTTTAAATTTGGCTAAGTAAGCGTGGATGACAGCTACTTGTAGGCAGACCAGCCTGCTATTTTTAGATTGTATCTAACACTATGGAATAAGGTTATGACAGATAAAATAGGATATGGAAGTATTTTTAATCATTTATTTTCATATCTGCAACGTTTTTTTTTTTGTGTGTGTGCAATGTTAAGAGGATCTTGGTTGTATTTGCATGTAAAATCAGTACACGCATAACCATGATAATAATAATATGGTGGCTTGCACCTGGGTTGGGAGGAGCATTGTAGACAAAACGCCCATGCCCTGGGACGGAAGTGTCATACCGGGGTTTGAACCCACGGTCCTTGCTTTCTCGTTCAGTGATATGACCACTAGACTATGACACTTCTAATGGGGTTTCTAATGTAATGTACCTTTCTGCATAGTTTGAATATTCTGAATAAAATAAAGGTAAATATTACTAAATTAACTTATGGAATTCCAGAGGTCTTCAATACGTTTATATAACAGTCAATCAATTAAGGTACTATAATTCATTTTTTATTCTTCATTTTTAAGTTTCATTGATTTTAAAATATCATTGGTGACAACAGAGGCTCACTTTCACTCTATATTTTATTTTGTATTTGTTCGTTTACATGTATACTATGCTGTATGATGCGTTTAGATTGTACTCTCTATGATGTGTCACAGGAGTATTTATTGTAGAATTTACATCTCAGTGACCTGAAATCTTGTGGTATTAGTACAGGATGGCACTTTGACAATTTGGAAATTGGAGGTCAAGATTCATTGGATCACTGAGATCAACTTTTAAATGAAACAATGATCTCATCAGCTATCTACCCAACATGAAATAGGCAGTTTAGGTAGCTGTAAAACAAGAATGAAATTTATCTAATGATAGAAGGGAAAAAAATAAAATAAAAAGTAAGGTAAAGGTCAACACAAGTATACTACAGAACATCATTTTGTACATGTACTGACACCATGATAAACAGCAATGGTTACCATGGACCTAGTGTCAATGACATTAAAATCTGCCTCGTGAGAATCGAACTCACCCAGCACATGACAAAGAGAATATAGCCAAAGTAAGTTGTAGCAGTATATATCATAAGTAGTAAAAGAGTGTAGTGGTATGTAAAGTAGAAGTAGTAGTAGTAGTAATAGATAATGTGTGAGCCCTTTGGGGGCAACGATAATTACATTTCTAGAATTTTCTACAATATGGTCTGGGTCACAGAGATTATTTTATGAAATTTAAGATAATGCTTAATTTAAATAAAGGACTGCAAGCTGTTAAAAACAGCAGAGTAGCAACTTAGTTATTCCAAAAGGGCCAGAAACTCACCTCTTCATAGGCTAATCTATGGATTTTTAATTTTTTTTTAAATTTAATATTTCCAAAAAATTTGCTTGTGTTTGTCAAACAATTCATTTTTTTTAAAGAAGTACCATCTATTATTCTATCTTTGTAAGATTAACGAATAAATCATCATGAAAATTGAAATGATTTATGATTGTGGTTAAAAACCAGTTCTCAACCTTGGACATCAACGTTACAGTTACTTGAATCCATCCTTTGCTTGTGCTGAAAAATAAATAAATAAATAAAGAAAAGTAGAAAAGATGTAGACTCTATGGTTTGAACCATTTGGTCTACAACCTATTTGGTTCTACTACCAGTTGTCTCTTCCTTTGGTCTAACAGCCATTTGGTCATTTAACCAATAGTTCTTTCACACATTTTAACCGCATTAGGTCGTACTTACATGTGTCATCCAATGTCTACTAGGCGATTGGTCACACCAATCGGTCTATTAGGCATTGTCCACATTCCATTGTCTACTAGGCGATTTGTCCACATCCATTGGCTATTAGGCGATTTGGTCCACATCCAATTGGTCTAGCTAGGCCGATTGGTCCACATCAAATTGGTCTACTAGGCGAATGGTCCACCTCCAATTGGTACTCAACTAGACTGCATGGTCCACATCCAATTTGGTCTACTAGGCGATTGTCCACATCCAATTGGTCTACTAAGGCGGATTGGTTCCACATCAATTGGTCTACAGGCGTTTGGGTCACATCCAATTGGTCTACTACGGCGATTGGTCACATCCAATTGTTCTACTAGCGATTCCACATCAATTGGTCTACTAGGCGATTGTTCCACATCCAATTGTCTACAGTCGTTTGGTCCACATCAAATTGGCTACTAGGCATTCGTCCAACATCCAATTGTATACCTAGGCATTTGTCTACATTCCAATTGGTCTACTAGGCGTTTGTCACATCCAATGTTCTACTAGGCTTTTGTCCACAAGCCAATTTGATGCATGTACTAAGCATTCTGTTTTTTAAGCAATTGCTCTTCTATTGGACTCTAATTGTTATCTGTAGAAGGCCTACATCCACAAAAAAAAAATATTGTGTCTTCCTATCTTTTGGTCTACAAGTTATATATTTACGGGCCGATCGAGAGACTCACCCTACCCCTATTACCTCATATATGATGAACCTTCGGGGGGGGGTGGAGGGTGTGGTGTTGAAATTTGTTTCATTTTGATGAGGCATGGCGAAAAAAAAAACATTAAAAATATTTCGTTTTCAGCTTAAATCATAAAGAATTTGCTTGTGCTTCGCACTTATTTTTTTTTTAAAGCCGTATGACTGGAGGAAGACCGCCAAGGTTATAAATCGCGGCAGCTTGTATACCAACCACCTCAAGTCTCAACTACTTGAATTCTGCTGTTTCTAAACCATAATGCAACATCCTGCATAGTGTAAGTCTTAAATTCAGGCCCTTTTGAATGAAACACACTTTTTCACTACTCAATGAATTCACCCACGATATATTATGTTGCCAAGATTCAAAACACATACTTTCCTAAAACATTGTAGATTCCAAATACAAATAAAATTTAGGTTAATTTTACACCGTTTTGTAATAGTTATCTCAAAAGTAGTACTTTTAAGACTAGTCTATTTTTATAACACATCACGTCAATGAGAGTGTTGCTCAGCTTCCTCTCGCTTTAAAATGCCCGTTTCAGTTAAACTGCATAAACAAACCCCGCCTCCCTTCATGTAATACTATGACATTTGAGGATGCAAAAATTATCTATTTAGAGTATAAGAACTGTAAATAACAAAACATGCCGATTCTGGGGGGGGGGGTTCGGCCCGCTAAATTACTATAACAAATTGAGTAAAAAGTAAAAAGGGAAGTAAAAGACATTTTTATACCGCGATTGACCCCATACGTCTGATGTATGACGGCGAAGTCCGACAAAAATATTTGCACCACTCCCACAACCCCCCCTCACAGTAGCACCCCATTTTAAAATTGACCTGTTACTGATCGAATGGACTTCAATAAATATTATTTTGTCGCCCCTCCCCTATTGAAGAATTGATACAATAACGATTAAGTGGAACAATTATGGTGAGAAATGTTGTAACGATTGACCAACTTGGTGAGTAGAACGTATAGCTACAATTGATGTAGACCAGAGTACCAATTGAGTTGACCAATGATGGACCAATTGGATGTATAACCAACTGGTAGTGGACAATGATTGCCAACTGAGTGACAATTGATGTTAGACCAACTGTTGTGGAGTGGCAATTGATGTAGACCAACTGCGTGAGTGGTTACCAATTGGATGTACCACTGGCGTGAGTTGGACCAATTGAATGTAGACTGGTGTGACCAATTGGATGTACCTGGTGAGTGACCAATTGGATGTAGACAACTGCGTGAGTGGACCAATGGATGTAGACAAATCTGGTTTGAGTGGACCAATTGATGTAGACCAACTGTGTGAGTTGGACCAATTTGGATGTAACCAATTGAGGTGAGTGGACCAATTGGATGTAGACCAAACTGTGAGTGAGACCAATTCGATTAGGACCAACTGGTAGAGTGGTACCCAATTGATTGTAGACCAACTGGTGAGTGGACCAATTGGATGTAGACCAACTGGTGAGTGACATGGATCCACGTGAGTGACTGTTGACCTGTAGGCATTGTGTAGACCAATGGTTATGAGACAACGGTGTTAAACCAAAATGCTAGTGACCATTAGGGTGTAGACCGAATGAGGTAGACCTATGGCTAGGACCAATTAAGGTTGTTAGCACCAATAGGTGTTTTACCGACTCTATTTAGTTATGACTATGTCCTAGGCCTAGTCGATCGTAGATTGATTCTACTTATTCAGGCCCAAATTGCAGGGGGGGGGGGAGTAAACAAAATTAAAATTTTGACAATGACAATGTTGTTTTTTTTTTTTTTTTTGCTTCATTAATTAAATCAAACTTCAACTTTTCAGTTTCTAGTTAGACTGTGTCACTGTGATAACCATCGAACAGAAATGAAAGAGAAACCATAAAAAAAACAAAA
>CALNVZ010000600.1:72851-87394 GCA_940671915.1 Paracentrotus lividus | reverse complement strand
GGTCATAAAGAAGTAATCGTATGCATTTTAAATAAATGACTGACTGGTATTGGGTTAAAGCTGATGAGTGTTCTTTTACCCTATCTATAAGTCACAGCCGAACTTTTTGTTTGGATCTTGTGTTTTAATTCAAATCAGAGCTCAAACGGCATATTATGCGTTTCGCACATCTCCGAAAAAAGGTATATAAGTATCGTATGACATTTTAACTAAATATGACCTACATGAGGTTAAAGCTGAATGAGTTGTTCTTTACACTCATATATGTCACATGCCGAAACTTTTTGTTTGGATCTTGTTGTTTAATTTCAATCAGAGCTCAATCGGCATATAAATACGTTTTTTACGCGCTCCGTGAAAGGATATCTCCAAAAAGAGTATATATATTTTTTTTTAATCGAGGGCGTTAAAAGTATCGTATGAACTTTAACTAAATAATGACCTACATGAGGTTAAGTTATGGTTGTTCTGACATCTATTTATGTCACATCCTGAAACTTTTTGTTTGGTTCTTATTGTTTTAATTTCAAATCAGAGCTTAAACCGGCATATTAATGCATTTTCGCACTGTTATTAGGATATCTCCGAAAGAGGTATTATATTTTTTTAATGTTAGGGCATTAAAAAGTATCGTATGAAATTTAAACTAATAATGCTGGTAGAGTTTCAAATTATATCTTGAAGTTAATGATTTTCAACATTTTAAGCGAATTCCAGACATGGGTAGATTCATTGTAGTTTTTAAACATACATTATAACATGTGCCCATTACCTGCACATGCAGGTAATTGGGCACTTTTGTAATGACGTCAACATTTCAATATTGCAGACAGGGGGATTGGTGATAATTGTTTTCTTTACAATAAAGTTGAGCAGTAGTTATAATTCATATAAACAAAGATTAGATAGATTAGATAATTTTAACGCCCCTACATTAAAAAAAAAATATAATATACCTTTTTGGAGATATCCTATTCACGGGGGCGTAAACAACGGGCCAATATGCCGGTTTGAGTTTAATTTGAATTTCAAACAATAAGAACCAACAAAAAGTTTCGGCATGTGACCTTATATGAGGGTAAAGAACAAACTCATCAGCTTTAACCTCAATGTAGGCCTTATTTAGTTTAATGTCATACGATATTTTTAACGCCCTCCATTTAAAAATAATACCTTGTTTTTGGAGATATGCTATTTGCATTGCGAAAACGCATAAAATGCCGGTTGAGCTCTGATTTGAAATGAAAACAATTAGATCCAACAAAAGTTCGGCATGTGCTGTATATATGAGGGTAAAGAACAACTCATCAGCTTAACTATGTAGGTCATTATTTAGTTAATCATACGATACTTTTACGCCCCTCCATTTAAAAAATAACTACCTCTTTTGGAGATATCCTATTCAAGGGAGGCGTAAAAAAACGGGCCAATATGCCGGTTTGAGTTCTTAATTTGAATTTCAAACAATAAGAACCAAACAAAAGATTTGCTTCAGGTTGCTCCATATTACCTGCTGGCCCTTATTACCTGCTGTTACCTACATAAGTGTTAAAGGTAATGAAGTTCGCTCTCTTTACCGTATAACATGCCGTCATCAGGTAACATGCCGAAACTTTTTGTTTGGATCTTGTCGTTTGAAATTCAAATCCGAACTGAAACCGGCATAATTGATACCGTTTTCGCACTGCATGAAAGGATATCTCCGAAAACGGTAAATATATTTTTAAATGTTGGGGTTTATATCGTCTAGACATTTTAACTAAATGATGACCTACATAAGTCAATGCCAAACTTTTTGTTTTATTGTTTTAAATTCAGAGCTCAAACAGGCATATTGGGCCGTTTTCGCATGCATGAAAAGGATATTTAAGGAAATTAAACACATCAAACAAAATTTCGGCATGTGACTTATATGAGGGTAAGAAACAACTCATTAGCTTGAACTACATACCCGTCATCATTTACTAAATTGTCATACGATACTTTTTAAATGCCCCTCCATTAAACAAAATAATATACCTCTTTTGGGGATGATCCTATTCACGGAGCGCGTAAACAACGGGCCATATAATGCCGGTTTGAGTTTATTTCTGAATTTTTCAAACAATAAGAACCAAACAAAAACTTTCGGCATGTGACTATATGAGGGAAGAACACTCATCAGCTCTTAACCTCATGTAGGTCATTATTTAGTTTATGCCATACAATACTTTTAAAGCCCCAGCATTTAAAAGATATTTTACCCTTTTATCATGAGCTATAATATTATGCAGTGCGGAACGGTGCCAAGTACTGCAGGTATTCGGCCAGCAGTTATATGGTCCCTGAGAAAATCATGTCGGATCTTCGACCGGTGACCGGTGTGAGCACCATATTGTTGTTCATTGAACTGTATACGAAATATCGTCGTGAGAGCATCTGATGCCGAATTTCTCTGAGAAATTGCTGAAACCACAAGTACGTAAAAAATCTGGCATTTTTTTATCAGCTGATGTAAAATTTGTTATATTTCACAGAATGTGATGGCAAGAGTGTTTGGGGGTAACCTCATGTTTTGTATATTTAGTAAGCTTATAGCTTCATTTTGATATTACTAGCGTCGGTCCAATTTGTTATAGTGAAGGGGTGCAAGTGGTATCATGCTTGCCTGCACAGCAACATTAGTGCAGGTATATGGGACATCCAAATGGCGGAAATGTTATATGGTACTTAGACTTGAATTAGAAATTATGCAAATTAGGGAAATGACTTAGGGGTCCATATTACCTGCATGTACCTATGCCGGTTTGAGCTCTGATTTGATATTAAAACAACAAGATCCAACAAAAAGTTTCGGCATGTGACTTATATGAGCGTAAAGAAAAACTCATCCGCTTGAACTCATGTAGTCAGATTATTTATTTAAAATGTAATACGATACTTTTTAACGCCCCCATTAAAAATATATATCTAATACTCTTCTTCGGAGATATCCTATTCATGCGTGCGAAACGCATAATATGCCGGTTTGGTCTTTTATTGAATTAAACAACAAGATGCAAACAAACGTTTCGGCATTGTTGACTTATATGAGGGTAAAGAAAAATTCATCATCTTTAACCTCATGTAGGTCATTATATTATTCAAAATGTCACACGATACTTTTTAACGCCCGTACATTAACAAAATAATATACCTCTTTTTGGAGTATCCTATCACGAGCGGTGTAACAACGGGCCAATGCCGGTTGAGTTCTAATTTGAATTTCAACATAGAACCAAAAAACTTTCGGCATGTGACTATATGAGGGAAAGAACAATCATCAGCTTTAACGTCATGTAGGTCATTATTAGTTTAAATGCCATACGATACTTTTAATGCCCCAGCATTAAAAGATATTTACCTTTTTCTGAGATATCCTATTATGCAGTGCGAAAACGGGCCAATAGGGTACATGCAGGTAATTTCGTCGCCGCAGGTATTATGGCCACCTGAGAGCAAATCATGTCGTGATCGTCGACCGGTGACCGGTGACCGGTTGAATGCAATTTAATAAGCAATGCTTGTACGTGTGTCCGCGTTATAAGTTGGATCATAATATGTCAATAGCGGTTAATATATATCGTCTTTGGTGAGAGCGGTGATCTGAGCCGAAAGTTTTAAATATCTCTCTGAGTACTTGCTGAATAACACAGATAGGTAATTAAAACATATACGGCTATATTTTTTATTACTCCTGATTGTAAAATTGTGAATATTGACAGAAATGTGATGAGCGAAGAGTGGTCTTGATGCGCGGTACCTCAATTGTTATAGTATATTTAGTAAACTTGTATAGCTTTCATCTTTGATCATACATAGCGCTTTACCAGTGTGTAACAGGAATTTGATGGTATATGTTATAGGTGAACGGGCGTGTCAATTGTTTAGGGTTATTCGATGTTGTACACTCACAGCAACATGTGGTGCATGCGTAATATAGGGAGCACTCCAAATTTGCGCTCGGAAAATGAATTTTGGTCAATATAGAATTGAATTTAGAAACTTCTTTAATGCAATAATTATGGAGAAACGAGTCTCTATGCGGAGGTGCTCTTAGTTTTTAACTGTCATGTACCCTATGCGGATTTTGAGTGCTTCTCTTGATTTGAAATTAAGCCACACAGATCCAACATCTAAATAGTTTCAGGCATGTAGGACTTATATAGTAAAGAACCTCCGCTCGAACCTATAGATTATTCGTAGTTAAAATGTCATCGATATAGTGCTCTCTAACCCTCATGTAGGGAAAATATTCATTACCTCTTTTGGAGATATCTATTCAGTCGAAAGCTAATCGATTCGGTTTTAGACTCTGTTATTAGACGAAAAGATTTCATATACTAAAGCCTTTCGGGATTTACTATTCATGACGTATGCAGAAACAGCTATGTAACTATGCGGATTATTAAGAAATGTCCTCGACTGTTTTAACGCTCATTAAAAAGAAAATATACCTTTGGGAATCGCATCATGAGTAAGAGTATTTCCGGTCATTAGTTCTTAATTGTAATTCAGAACAATATGAGATAAACAAGAAGTTCCAGTCCTTATGTAAGAACCTCCTAGCTTATAACTCATGTAGTCATTATATTAGTTAATGCACTACGATACTTTTATAACTGCCCATTTAATATTATAATATTACTCGCTTCGTTCTGAGATGTAATTTTATTCAATTGACAAAGTTGTCGAAATTTACTAGCCGGCTTGTGAGTGTTTCGTGTAGTATCTGATTTTCCTATCAATTAAAACACAGATCGCAACAAAAAGTTTAAGCGGATGTGACCTATTATCGGGTAAAGAACAACTTAGATGAGCTTTAACTCATACAGTCTTTATATTAATGTTTAGAAATGCCTAGGCAATACTTTTAAATGTGACCAGGCATTTATAAGAAAATATTTACCCTATTTTGAGAAAGCATTCCCTATTAGAAGTGGCGATCATGCAGTGGACACAAGGCCATAGTGCGGAGTGTTGTAGTCTGATGTGAAATTAAAGAACAACAATGGATCGTAATAGCAAAAACGTTTCCGCGGTATAGATGACTACTATATGAGGGTAAATAAGGTCAAATTAGCTTTATAACTCTTAATACCAGTTCAGTAGTTTATTTATAAAATGTCTATAACGATACCTTTTATAAATGCCTGCCTTGAGAACTTTAGACAGATATTTACCTTTTCTGAGATTCCCTGTCTAGAGGCGCAGTAAAACGCAATTGCCGTTTGAGCTCTATGCGATTTGAGATGATTTGATAAAAAGCAACAAGATCCAAACAAAAGTTCGGATGTGACTTTATGAGGGTAAAGAGCAAATTATAGCTTTAACCCTATACCAGTCAGTATTTAGTTAATTGTCATACGATATTTTTTACAGCCTACATTAATAAAGATAGTATAGCGTATTCGGATCCCGTTAATGCGTGTGTCAATATCGCCAGTTTGAGAGGTTACTGTTCCTTTTTTTTTAATTTGAAACAATGAATTCGTGATAAGTAGGGTACTTTACTTATTGAGCATTTTCAGTCACTATTTAAGAAACAATACATTAAAAAAATGTTTTGAATTGGAAAAAAAAAAAATTTCTTTTTTAATTGGCGTATTTGCGGAACCTATATAATCCTTATTGGTCGCTGGCTGGTTGCTTAGTGGGGTCATACTAAAAAATATTGTATTTTTTGTGTTTATGTAAGAGTTTGATCAACTGATAAAACTGGTACCAAGCATTCATTGTATAAGCAAGGAATTTTCAAACAGGAGTTGGAAAACAGACCCCGTGCCGACTCAATAAACGCCGCAATAACAGCAATCTTGTTGAAATAATACTTGGGTCCGGGGCGCGATCCAGGTGCACAGGATGCCGAAACTGGCAAGCTAGTTATTGGTTTACAAGCAGGTCGATCAAAATCAGTGTTGTATCTTTATAAACAGATAAAGAGGAACCCCCCCCCTGTCATTCTTTATGCCATAAACCCCCCCCCCCCCCGATTAAAAGCGGCAATGTAGCTGAAAAACAAAAATACTCCCCCCCCCGTGCTTGTCATTATTTTGTCACATCGACGCTCACATAAATAAAAAAATAACGGGCAGAGGTATATACAGAGCTAATGTTCTTATTTTGTCTTCTTATTTGACGGGTGATATATGAAAGTACCGAAAATGATTATTAAATCCACTGAGTGTACAAATGTCAGAGTTTCTAGTCAATAAACGCTCTCCGAGCATTGCGCAGTAATTTTGACGATCTCACGAGACAGAAGACACTCCCTTATAAACGTTAATCTAGCCTCGCAAAGGCAGCACACGAGTAAATAGACGCCCATAGGCTCACGTGTTAAATTAACGCTCTTTAAAACAGACATTCCTCCAAAATTCTGTCGATGGAAATCGTTTTAATTATCACAGCAAAGTTAAAATTTAAAGGACTCGTAGTAAAGGGACTTATAGAAAATTTTATCAGCTCAAACAAAAATCCTTGAGTGAGACTATGACAAAAGAGACGACTTTTGTAGGCGTGATTTAGTAGATGTACAAAATTACGAAAAAGATTCCTAAAAATACGCCAAAGTGTCTAATCTTCAACTAAATGGTAAATTATGAAAGAGTAGGACTTATAGCACATATCTATTAAATGATTTTATATGACCATTTTCCATCAATAAAAATGACCTCATCTTTAGTACGCCTTCCCGAAAAACCTTGCGTGCATATCATTTACTCGTGTGTACCCACGTATGTTCCTTGCCTATTGGTTGTGTGTTCGCTTGGCGGGAGACGCCATATAGTACGGTGGAGTTAATTTTATGTTCAACGAAGCGTTCGTTGAATATTTCTTTTCGTGTTTTTCTCATGCCGTAAAATGAGTCTGACTGCAACATTCTAAAATCCACTGAAATACTCAAAAACTAGCAAAACGGTGAATATACACCTCTCCTTTGGATATTGATGTATGAAATAAATCAATTTATCAAACAATTGGGAGTTTTTTTGTTCAGTTTTATGCTTTTTGAAAGCGTCATCAAAATGATCTTCAAAATATAGAAAATATGAAAGATTTTGTAAATTTCACTTTTTTTAATATCTGGTATTTTTTTAATAGTTTAAAAATGTTAATATAATGTGAATTAGAAGTTTTCTGAACTGATGCCGTTGTTGGCTTTTTCGTTCCAGTTTATATGACCATTGGACAAGCAGTTGAAGTCAGGTAAAAATCTTATTTAAAAAAAAAATAAAACCTTATTTTAGTTACATGCATATTTTATCGGCATGTCAATTGTTTATTTTTCATTTTGATTATAAAATAAATCATTGAGATGAACATTAGGAGTTTGGAAATACAGTGTATGTCTATGTTTTGTAGGATACATGCTGCTGAAAAGAGAAAACTCGGTTCATATTTCATGCAAAAAGTCGCCAAATTGAAAATGCCAGCGTTTGGTGACGGGTTGATTGCCCTGTCTTGTCCGCCGAGGATTCTAGTCCCATTCCGGTATTACGTAATGTTTCACACGTACCATGATGACTTTTTGCTGGTTTGTAGTGATTCTTCTAATCATTGGACATTTACCTATAATAAGGCTGCATGGAATATGCCCAACACATATCGATAACATGTACATGCTGACGACGTGCCTTCCTGAAGACACCACCTTACAAAAGGCAGCCCCGGGAGATGGGTGGTCTAGTATTCACAATGATCACCGTAGTTCATCGTAGTGATCGTTGTGATTTCTAGACCGCCCATCTCCCGTGGCTGCCTTCACCAAGGTGGTGTTTTCAGGAAGGCACGTCGTCAGCATATTTCCAATTATTTTCAGTCAACATAAACACGAGCTTTAGACTTAAGAACATGTCCATGCTATCCATTTGTGTTGGGCATGTTCCATGCTTTCTTATTAAATCATGAAAAGAAGTTGACGAACGCTTCGTTGCCCATAACAACTAGCTCCACCCACTTTGCCCACCAAGATCCGAGGACGAACATACGTGTACCCTATATCAACGAACGTAGAGGGCGTCAACAGCTTCTACCCAAGGCCCTATATATACAAGGTTACGACAACAGGGGTCAAAGGTCAAATTTGAAGGGCTCGAATAGTTCCAACTCGGTGTTTTTGTCGTCGACCTGCTACCATTGCAAATGCGTGGCAAAATTTTGAAACGTTTTCGGGTATTATATCCACAATGTCATATAAAATATTCAACCATGCAGATTAGTATAATATATTAGCGCCACCTAATTTATCAAATTTGTACGATCTTATAACAAATACGTGAAAAAATCTTCGTTCAAAAATGCGAATTGAACCGCCGCTGCCGTGATCGTGAATCTTCTCCACTGCTGGTAGCTGCTCAGCTGCGCGAGCAGGATGCTGCACGCATTTTTACCCGGAACTATCGGGGTCGAGGATATCGAGGCTCCGCTGGGGCCTGTATTTGAGATGAGATCAGTGTTTCGGGAAATTTTGAAATTAGGTCCAGGTTTAATTAAAACGCACATTACGGAAGAAGCAGGAAAGAAAACTATGAGAGAATATTTTTCAGTAACATGTTCTAAGTTAGATATTAATTTTAGGACTGAAAGACACTGAAAATCTGAATTTAACATTAATTTTAGAATCAAGAATAAGATCTTCATTTGACTTAAACTATTCTACAGTTATAATTTGGTTTCATTGATGCACGTACGTACGATTGACGAGGTGAGCTAACAATTAAATTCCTTGACTTAAATAAAAATGTATCTGGTTCAATGCCTCTATACCTAGGCTCTTGATGCTCTAGCTCTACCTCACGTCACTCCTCATAAAACAATTTTAATATTTATTGACACCGTAGTCGTAGTTTAAACTGCCTTATATTGGCTAAGCAATTTTGCAACTTGCCTACTGGCTCTAAACCATTTTCTTTCAAATTTATATGCTTACACAGAGATAGTTTTTAAACTTTCAAATATAGAAGCACGAAGAAGAAAAAAAAAAACACCCTATTCTGCAGTGAAATCGTCAATATTGGACTTGAAGTGATTAAAATTGCCTAAAAGCCCAAGTTCAGAGAAAAGGAAATTAAAAAAAATTAAAAATAAAAATCAGGGATAGTGAAATGAACATCCAAATCATCTAGTTAGTGATATATTCAATAGTAAATAGTGGTAGTATTTTAAGAGTTGTGATTGTTGAAATGATGTCAGTGTCATTCACGTTTTTGTTATATTGAACGGTTTTGTTATATTGAACGGTTTTTTTTTGTTATATTGACGGTTTGAATCCCGTGTTAAATGAATGGTGAAATGAGGGGTGGATAAGTTCTTGTCAGACCTGCTTTTATTTCCGCATGGATGGGTCATGTCGGGGGGCTGTTCTTTTTTCTAATGGGGGCTATTTTTTTAGTGGGGCTTTTTGCGAGGGGCATTTTTTTTTTTTTGGTGGCGGACATTTTTTTTTATTTAATTTTAATTTTTTTTTTTTTTGAAATGTCAATTAAAAAAATGAAAAATAAAAATGGGGGGGGGGGCCCAAAAAAATTTTGGGGCCGATTTTTTTTTTTTTTTTTTTTTTTTAATATCAATAAAAAAAAAATTTAAAAAAAATGGGGGGGGGCGCCAAAAATTTTGGGGGCCATTTTTTTTTTTTTTTTTTTTTTTTTTTTGTATAAGACACTTCATTTAACAAAAAAACAAAAACAAAAAAAATGGGGGGGGGGCGCGCTCAAAAAAATTTGGGGCCGTTTTTTTTTTTTTGGCCCCAATTTTTTTGGGGGAGGGGCATGTATTTTATTTATTATTTTTTTCTAGGCCTATTATTATATTTCAAATTTAGAAAAAAATACATGGGTGGCCCATGGGGGGGGCGGCTGATTTTAGGGGGCTATTTACTATAATAAATAGTGCATGCTCTATTAATGCACATTACTGACTATGTGAACTCCAAATACTAAATTTTCCCTCGTGCACCTCTATTTCATCCTCGGCCTACGGCCTCGTCAATAAAGGTGCCTCGGGATAATTTAGTATTTGTCGTGCACATAATCTAGTATGTTGCATGGTAGAGCATGCACTATTTATATAATGTTGAATGTTATTTTGATAATGAAATTTAGGTTGTGAAAGATATCTTATGATATTGTCATTAGTTTAAATTTGGCTAAGTAAGCGTGGATGACAGCTACTTGTAGGCAGACCAGCCTGCTATTTTTAGATTGTATCTAACACTATGGAATAAGGTTATGACAGATAAAATAGGATATGGAAGTATTTTTAATCATTTATTTTCATATCTGCAACGTTTTTTTTTTTGTGTGTGTGCAATGTTAAGAGGATCTTGGTTGTATTTGCATGTAAAATCAGTACACGCATCAACCATGATAATAATAATATGGTGGCTTGCACCTGGGTTGGGAGGAGCATTGTAGACAAAACGCCCATGCCCTGGGACGGAAGTGTCATACCGGGGTTTGAACCCACGGTCCTTGCTTTCTCGTTCAGTGATATGACCACTAGACTATGACACTTCTAATGGGGTTTCTAATGTAATGTACCTTTCTGCATAGTTTGAATATTCTGAATAAAATAAAGGTAAATATTACTAAATTAACTTATGGAATTCCAGAGGTCTTCAATACGTTTATATAACAGTCAATCAATTAAGGTACTATAATTCATTTTTTATTCTTCATTTTTAAGTTTCATTGATTTTAAAATATCATTGGTGACAACAGAGGCTCACTTTCACTCTATATTTTATTTTGTATTTGTTCGTTTACATGTATACTATGCTGTATGATGCGTTTAGATTGTACTCTCTAGATGTGTCAAGGAGTATTTATTGTAGAATTTACATCTCAGTGACCTGAAATCTTGTGGTATTAGTACAGGATGGCACTTTGACAATTTGGAAATTGGAGGTCAAGATTCATTGGATCACTGAGATCAACTTTTAAATGAAACAATGATCTCATCAGCTATCTACCCAACATGAAATAGGCAGTTTAGGTAGCTGTAAAACAAGAATGAAATTTATCTAATGATAGAAGGGAAAAAAATAAAATAAAAAGTAAGGTAAAGGTTAACACAAGTATACTACAGAACCTCATTTTGTACATGTACTGACACCATGATAAACAGCAATGGTTACCATGGACCTAGTGTCAATGACATTAAAATCTGCCTCGTGAGAATCGAACTCACCCAGCACATGACAAAGAGAATATAGCCAAAGTAAGTTGTAGCAGTATATATCATAAGTAGTAAAAGAGTGTAGTGGTATGTAAAGTAGAAGTAGTAGTAGTAGTAATAGATAATGTGTGAGCCCTTTGGGGGCAACGATAATTACATTTCTAGAATTTTCTACAATATGGTCTGGGTCACAGAGATTATTTTATGAAATTTAAGATAATGCTTAATTTAAATAAAGGACTGCAAGCTGTTAAAAACAGCAGAGTAGCAACTTAGTTATTCCAAAAGGGCCAGAAACTCACCTCTTCATAGGCTAATCTAATGGATTTTTAATTTTTTTTTTAATTTAATATTTCACAAAAAATTTGCTTGTGTTTGTCAAAAATTCATTTTTTTTAAAGAAGTTTACCATCTATTATCTACTTTGAAGGTTAACAAATAAATCATCATGAAGAATTGAAAATGATTTATGAATTATGTTAAAAATCAGTTCTCAAATACCTTGGACACAAGTTACAGTTTACTTGAATCCATCCTTTGCCTTGGCTGTAAAATAAATAAATAATAAAGAAAAGAAAAGATGTAACTCTATGGTTGAACCATTTGGTCCTACAACCTATTGGTTCTTACTACCAGTTGTCTCTTCCATTTGGTCTAACTAGCCATTTGGTCATATTAACCAATATGATTTACGTCACACATTTCATTGACCGAATTAGGTCTCTTCATGTGATCCAATTGTCTACTAGGCGATTGGTCACCACAATCGTCACTAGGCATTCCATCCGTTGGACTAGGCGATTTGGTCCACATCCATTGGGCTATTAGGCGATTTGGTCACATCCAATTGGTCTACTAGGCCATTGGTCCACATCAAATTGGTCTACCTAGGCGAATTGGTCCACATCCAATTGGTTCTTAACTAGAGATGGTCCACATCCAATTTGGTCTACTAGGACGATTGTCCACATCCAATTGGCTCTACTAAGCGGATTGGTCCACATCCAATTGGTCTACAGGCGTTTGGTCCACATCCAATTGGTCTACTACGGCGATTGTCACATCCAATTGGTTACTAGGCGATTGGTCCACATCATTGGTCTACTAAGCGATTGTCACATCCAATTGGTCTACTAGTCGTTTGGTCCCATCAACATGGCTACTAGGCGATTTCCAACATCCAATTGTCTACCTAGGCATTTGTCTACATCCAATTTGTCTACAGGCGTTTGGTCCACATCCAATGTCTACTAGGCATTTTGTCCACAAAGCCTAATTGTGATGCATTACAAGCATTCTGTTTTCTTAAGCAATGGTCTTCTAATTGGACTACTAATTGTTATTGTAGATAGGCCTACATCCACAAAAAAAAAAATTGTGTCTTCCTATCTTTTGGTCTACAAGTTTATATATTTACGGGCCGATCGAGAGACTCACCCTACCCTTATTACCTCATATATGATGAACCTTCGGGGGGGGGTGAGGGTGTGGTGTTGAATTTGTTTCATTTTGATGAGGCATGGCGAAAAAAAAAACATTAAAAATATTTCGTTTTCAGCTTAAATCATAAAGAATTTGCTTGTGCTTCGCACTTATTTTTTTTTTTTAAAGCCAGTATGAACTGGAGGAAACTCGTCCAAGGTATAAACTCGCGCGCAGCTTGTATCCAACCACACTCAACGCTCAACTACTTGAATTCTGCCTGTTTCTAACCATAATGCAACATCCTGCATAGTTAAGGTCTTAAATTTCAGGCCCTTTTGAATGACAACACACTTTTTCACTACTCAATGAATTCACACCAACGGATATATTATGTTTGCCAAGTATAAAACACATACTTTCCCTAAACATTGTAGATTTCCAAATACAAATAAAATTGTAGGTTAATTTTTACACCGTTTTTAATAGTTTCTCAAAAGATACTTTAAGTACTAGTCTATTTTATAACACACATCAATGAGAAGTGTTTGCTCAGTTCCTCTCCTTTAAAATGCACCGGTTTTCAGGTTAAACTGATAAACAAACGCCGCCTCCCTTTCATGTAATACTATGACATTTTGAGGATGCAAAAATTATCTATATTAGATGAGTAAAGAACTGTAAATAAGCAAAACATGCCGATTCTGGGGGGAGGGGTTTCGTGCCCGCTAAATTAACATAACAAATTGAGTAAAAGTAAAAGGGAATAAAAGACTTTTTATACCGCATTGACCCATACGTGCTGATGTATGACGCCGAAGTCCGACAAAAATTTTGCACCACTCCCACAACCCCCCCTCACGTAGCCCCATTTTAAAATTGACGCTGTTACTGATCGATGGAATTCATAATATTATATTTTGTCCGCCCCTCCCCTATTGAAGAAATTGATACAATAATATTAGTGGAACAATTATGGTGACATTTGTACGATTGACCAACTTGGATGATAGACAGTTAGCTGCCAATTGATGTAGACCTAGGAGACCCAATTGGTTAGACCATGTGACCAATTGGATGTATAAGCCAATGTAGGGACCATGATTAGATTTGAGTGACAATTGGATGTAGACCAACTGTTGTGCAGTGGCAATTGATGTAGACCAACTGGTGGAGTGGACCAATTGGTAGTACCACGGGTGAGTGACCAATTGGATGTAGACGGACAATTGATACCTGGTGAGTGACAATTGGATGTAGACCAACTGGTGAGTGGACCAATTGGATGTAGACTAAATGGTTTAGTGGAACCAATTTGATGGTAGACCAACTGTTGTGAGTTGACCAATTTGGATGTAGACCAATTGAGTGAGTTGGACCAATTGGATGTAGACCAAACTGTGAGTGAACCAATTCTGATTTTACTGACCAACTGCTGTATGAGTGCAGTACCAATTGATTTAGACCAACTGGTGAGTGGACCAATTGGATGTAGACCAACTGGTGAGTGACAATGTGGTAGACAGGAGTGAATGTTGCACTGTGAGTGCATTTTAGACCAATGGTTAGTGAGCAATCGGTGTTAGACCAAAATGCTAGTGACCATTAGGGTGTAGACCGATATGGAGGTAGACCTATGGCTAGTGGACCAATAGTTGTAGCACCAATAGGTGTTTTACGACTCTATTTAGTATGACTATGTCCTAGGCCTAGTCGATCGTAGATTGATTCTACTTATTCAGGCCCGAAATTGCAGGGGGGGGGGGAGTAAACAAAATATAATATTTTGACAATGACAATGTTGTTTTTTTTTTTTTTTTGCTTCATTAATTAATTCAACTTCAACTTTTCAGTTTCTACGTTGACTGTGTCACTGTTATAACCATCGAACAGAAGATGAAAGAGAAACCATAAAAAAAACAAAA
>CALNVZ010000600.1:53864-66512 GCA_940671915.1 Paracentrotus lividus | reverse complement strand
ATTAATTAAATTCAACTTCAACTTTCAGTTTCTAGTTGACTTGTGTCACTGTGATAACCAATCGAACAGAAGATGAAAGAGAAACCACTAAAAAAGGCACTAAGCCTAAACTGTTACTGTAGTGTTAGGCTTAGTTAGGTATAACTATACACAGCCCCGTGCCCCCGTCGCTTCGCGACGGGGGCTGGTCGGTTTAAGTTGGTTTAAAGTTAGGCACTAACGTTAGCACTAGAAATGTCTAACGTTTATAGGTCTAACAAAGTAACATTTAATAGTTGTTTGCATACATAATCATGAATTAACCATGATATTGCATACATAATCATGAATTAACCATGATATTGTCCCAAGTAAAATGAATTCATTCAAGTTACAAGCCAATAAAAAATGCAGTCAATCATCTCTCAGGCTCAGCTACCTTTGGGTATGCCAACGGCGTCAGCGCAGTTGGCATCGGAGAGGTACGGCGCAGCCTGTATGTCCCATACCGTATCTTTTCTGTCATGTTAACGGGGCGAACCCATTTTGGAACTATTGAAAATGAGTTAAAAATCATATTTAAACACAAAATTACTGCAAATCAAATACATCAAAATGAAGCAAATAAAATCTTCTTTACAAATTATCGTTTAGATTTTTATAAAAATAATTGTAATTACCTGAAATTTGATGTCGAAATTTTTCCCCCATTGACTTTGTACACAAACTTAGCCGAGTTTGGAACTATTGAAAAGCTCCATGCTCAAACGCAAGCGACTTCCGGTGTCGTAACTCTTGTATATATAGGGCCTTGCTTCTACCGCCAGAGTGGGTAGATAGAGAGAAGTGAAACGACCGCGTACCAGAACTAAGGTGCGCACAGTCAAGGGTCAAACATGGGGAGCTGAAGGAACTATTTTTGTGTCATTTGGCGGCAATTATGTTTAAGACGGCATCCTGACCGGCGCATCTGCAGCCGTATGTATTAAAACACATCAGCTGGGTTGCAAAAAAAAAGTTCGGATTGGCATGAATCAGTGCTGTTGGAGGGGCATCACTGGCTTATGAAATAGTTCCATTTTGAGGCCCCATGAAAAAATTGACGGCAATCAGAGACGACTTTTTTCCCCGGTTTTTGTCCCGCCCGCCCCCCCACTGCTCTCTATCTACCGCAGCGTCTGGCTTCTGACCCAGAGTGGGTAGATGGAAGAGAGTGACGACAGCGGCGTAACCCAAAACTTGTGCGCTCGAGTCAGAAGGTCAAACATGGGGAGCTGAAAAGGAACTATTGTTTATGATGCAACTGCGCATTATGTTAAGACGCATCCTGACCGCGGCATCCTGGCAGCGTATGATTTAAAACACATGAGCTTAAGTTGCAAAAAAGTTCATTGGCACTGAATCAGCTGTTGAGGCCATAACTGCTTATGAATAGTTCCTTTTTGAGCCGCCATGAAAATTTGACCAAATCAGAGACGACTTCCGTTGTCGGCCACTCTCTCTATCTAACCCACTCTGCTCTACCCGACGGCAGAGTGGGTAGATTAGGAGAGAAGTGGCGACAACGGAAGTCGTCTCTGATTGTCAATTTTTTTCATGGGCTTCAAAAATGGAACTATTTCATAAGCAAGGTTGGATGACTCAACAGCTGATTCAGTGCGCAATGGAACTTTTTTGGGCACCGGCTGATGTGGTAATTATCATACGCTGCTAGGAATGGGCGCGGTCAGGATGCGTCTTAACGATAATTGCGCAATGATGCACAAAAATAGTTTCCTTTCAGCTGCCCATGTTTGAGCCTTTGACTGTGCGCCCCTAGATTTGGGTATAGCGTGTCGTCACTCTCTCTATCTACTATGCACAATCCGCAGCCAGGCCGCAATGCAGCAGGCAAAACGGCCATTTTTATCGGAGATTGTCCACCGGTTTAGAGCCCGGCACTACAGGGCCCTCGTCGCGACCTGCGAGATGTGGCAATTTCCGCACGATATTTTAATGGCGATGCGCAGCGGAAAATTAGATGTCCAGTTTGCAAAAATGTTGGGGTGAGTAGATGTGCCTAGTTATTTAAGTTTCTAAAGAAAGGTTTTAAATGTCAATTTTAATGAAATAGTTTTTGAAATACAGTGCATGATGTTGAGTGTACGCATCTTTTTGTTCGTTTTTCCAACGTTCGAAAAGTTGTTGGCCTGCTGAGCACCGATTAGTAATGCGTCGTCCATACGACATAAACATTTTTGATAGAGACTAAAATTTGCGCTTCCATTGCTAAAAAAACTAAGGGGCCTTTTGAAGACAACTTAGATTAATTTGGGAGTAAAGTTTTTGTATTTTTCTTGTACGAGAAACCAACGATATTTTGGCTAAAAAGCGAGGAAAAATCTTAGATTTTTAACACTGGCTTGGGGGTGATTGGCCGGTATGTCTTTCGTATTTACGCGTCGGTCCATGTACTTCAAATGAATGTTGGACTGAGTCGGTTGTTTCTTCCTCAATGCAATGTTGTTTGACCTTGAATGATGTTGCGATGGACTCCAGACTCGTACTTCGAGAGTCATAGAGAGAAGTTGGCCTCTTAGATTTCTTATAGAAGTCTAAAATCTAGATCTTTATTCTGATATGCAATTAAACAGAGGCTTTAGGTCTAACTAGATCTTAGATCTAGATTAGAAATATTAGTCCTAGATCTAGATCATGATCTAAACGTTAGACTGCAGTCTAACTGGTTAGATTAACTTAGATCTAGGCCTAACTGTTAGAATTTAGTCCTAGTCAGATCTATCTAGATCTAGGCCTATTTTTTGGATTGTAAAAGAGGGAAGAGTCCTGAATGGTAAATGGCAATCGGAATGTTTATTATGGGGGTTTGGGTGTCGACGCTGGACATTTAAAATAAATGAAGGCCCTGTTTTTTTTTTGTTCTAACTTTTTGTTGTGTTTGTTTGTTTGTTGTTTTTTATTTGTCTCAGATCATTAAGACCCAAATATCTGTTTTCTTGATACCTTCGTATGCATCGGTCAACATTTTCTAAATTTTGTACTAAAATACAACAAAGGCCATTGCTTAGTAGGATGGGGGGGGAGGGGAGGGTTGTCAGACACTCACGAAAGGTTGAAGGCGCTGTCTTTTTTTTTTTTTTTTTTTTTTTTTTTTTTTTTTTTTTTTTTTTTTTAATCACTGGATGGAAAGCAACAATTTATGTTGAATGCTTATAGATATGCATCAATATTTGTTTCAGGTGTGGACAGGTTGGTATGTGCTTAACATTTATATTGAAATGAATTAAGTCTATAGGCAAGCAATGTCTTTGTGAGTTTTTTTTAAGCAGCAAAAATTTTAGAAGAAATTATAAAAAATTTTAGATGGATGCTGAAAAGGCAGCTATATTCATACGCAAATTTTACTTGATCCTCAGATAAAAATGGCTTTATTTTGTTGTATTTAATTTCGACAACCCAGTCGCGCATTACATTTAGAGCTGGTGCACAGAAATGAGCACTGACCATCATATGTTTGAAGTAGGGATTCGCTTCTAATGTTGTATTTTTTTTATTGGCAGATTTTTTTCCCAGTTAGCTTAAACATAGACCAGCATGTTGAGACTGCCATTGTTTGGAAGCCAACTTTGGATAACAGTGCTGTGTGCTGCATACGCTATGAAACCATCAACAACATTTTACGGAAATTCCATGATACAGTGAAGGTAGGAGGAGGGTATACAACACCTGATGCTGATGAAAGGGCTATTGGGAATGCAAAATAAATTATAAGGAAAAACTGATTTCTTCTCTTCCAGTCTCAAGCCAGCAACAATTTGTCCCGCTCTAAGTCTTGGAACTTCATTTCCTTCTGACTACTCTCCTTTTTCGGCACCTCAACAGAAGCACGCTAACTGCACGGCTAATGATCTTCTTGGTACTTCCTTCTGCAAGAAAAATTGTCTCCAAGGTCTGTCTTAACCGCAAGAGAAAAAAAAAACCCTCATCCCAAGCGGAGATATCATCCCTAGACGGCATGGGAAGGTGTGTTCGGATGGGTAGAGCTAACCTACAACCAAACAGACATGTACCATTATTTAATCTGTTGCCTGGCTCAAAAAACAGCCTATGGACTAAGAGGAGCTGCAATTATAAGAAAATCTTCTTGTCATCGCAAAAGAAGGAACATTATCTTAGAAGTTTGTTATGAAGGGGGAAAAATATATGGTGGTATGTACGTATGTATGTAGAAGCACCATCTCATAGACATGGTAAGACAAAAGTTTTGTGAGATTTTAAATAAGATGGTATAAAAAATTGTCTATTTAATTTTTATTTATCTTTTTTTTTTGTAAGCCAGCAGTATAACTACTTGTTAATTATCTCAAAGCACCCATGAGGGGTTGTTTTTGCACAAAAACAAGTGTGTTGCAAGAATATGGAAAATTAAAAAAATAAGCAAACAAAACAAAAGCACATCTTGTGAATCTTTGTACAAAATTTACAGTTAGCTTCTTGAGGGGATCTAGGGACTGCGGCAGGATAAATATTTCCCTTAAAATCAAGCCTTCTAATGATTATTATTTTTTTTCATATTTTCCAGTTTATAAAAAGAATGTAATATTATATAATGTTGACATTTATAATGATGTTGTAGCATTGGATTTTTTAAGTGATATAACATATTGGTATGTTCGCCAGTGGTGGGATTCAGGGATTTTGAAACAGGGGGATGGGGGGGGGGGGGGGTCATATCCCAGGTTGTTTTAATTTTTCTGATATTAACAGGTTTAGCGCAATGAGTGGGCTTTTAAATTATAGAGGTTGTGGTGCACCCCACGATGGACGTTATCTTTCAAAGTAAACTGAAAATTGAAAGTTTGAAGATATTTGTAGATTTAGCCAAAACTAAACACCAGCTGGAAATGGTGTGACAATCGCAAGGTTTTATTCAATGAGGGACGGGCTTGGCATGCAAATGTTAGATGAAATGATAATAATGGTCTTACATGTATATATAGTGCTTTTTAAAAATAATTAATCAAAGCCGCAGGCCTCTAAAAAATTTTATTTTTCGCTTGCCCTGGTTGGGGCAAGTGAATTTGGTTTTGCTTGCCGCACAAGAAAAAGACACTTGCCCGGATTTTGCTTTATATATAATATATATATATTATTCATAAACAAGTATTTTATTGTGTTTTTGAGGTGAAAAGTCGGCAGCATACATGTATATCTCGCTCTCGGAATCATGTTTGCCTGATCGGGCAAGTGAATTTGATGCTTTACCTTGCCCGCGCAGTGGGTTTTGACTTGCCCCGGGCAAGCGGGCAGTGAGGTTGTGTAGCGCCTACACAAGGGTTTTCATTGGCCCCTTCATTAGATTAATTTAATAAGTTAATGATCAAGTGTACAAATGATGATCTTAACTGGGCAAAAATGGTTAGCAGATTTTCAATTAGTAAGTCTTACCTACATGTATAAGTTAGAATGGCCATTGTTTAACCGTATAGAACTCCTAAATCTTGTTTATTGTCCATGTAACTGTTAATTCATTGTAGGTGCTGGCGAATTTGAAGTTGATAGCAGGGGCGGTGCCAGGGTTCCCCCGAAATGAGCTTAAGGGGGCGCCAATTGACCTTGGGGGCGCCAAATTGTAAAAAAAAAAAATGTTTATGCCAGTTGAGCCCGCTAAAAATGACTGATGTTTGACCTTACCGAACGACCAAAGGCCAAAAAAAAAAAAAAATCACATGCTACCGCTCCCCCCCCCCCCTTCTTATTTTTTAGCAGGCTGCGTGTCGTGAAAAAAAAATTGCAGTGTAGTCTTTTTGGTCGCCGCGGTGTAACAGGAAAAAAATTGGGTTGTAACTGTTCTCGATCAACAACTGGGCACCAAAAATCAATTTCAACGGTTTTGCCTCCACCCCCGCCCCCCTGCCCCCCCCGGGGTGCAAAATCCTGCATGTGATATGGGCTCTGATTATGCTTTGTCTCAGCACTTCGTTATAGACAGGAGTAGAGCTGTATTCTTGTTTCACATGTTTATGTAATTGTTAAATTGAACAAGATATATGTGAATTAAAGCAATCTTTGCGGTACACAAAAAAAGAAAATTCAAATGCTTGTTGAAAGCTTGCGCAACAGTCTCTGTTCAGACGACAGGTTCTTTGATAAATTGCCTGAAGATTATCATAACAGTAAGTAATCTCTAATTGACTTTATAGTAGGATGTACTCGATATGTGTGCCTATGTATGTGTGGAATGTTACCGATAAGCGAAAGATAGAGATTGTACAGTTTGGATAAAGTGAGATATAGTGAGAAGGAGCATAGACATGCATTCATGTTCTTTGTTATTTTTTAGGACGATTTTTTCATTATACTCCGCACTGCCAGTAACATAAAGATAAGTGTATCTCAGAGCTCTTATACAAGTTGAGGGGAAATGATGAATATTTGACAGAGAGATGTGATGGAGAGAGGCCGAAGAAGAGATAGATATTATAGAATATTTGATATGATTTTAGTATGAATGATATCTTATACGCAAAGTTTAAGGTCTATCGGATTACGAGAATAGAGAAGATTTAAATAATCAAATGCTTCAGTTGGTGTGAGGCCTCTGATGATCGTGTTATGAAACCGTACGAGTGAGTCGTGGTTAATTGACTACATCGTATCTTGACTCAAGTGGCCGCGAGAGTGTTTATTTGAAATACGTCGTAATCGAGCCGGCAGTGGAGGTGGGGAGGGGGGGGGAGGGGGCTAAAAACAGGCTAAAATCACAAATGTGTTATTGGTCAGTTTTTGCTTTTTTTTTTTACACGCTTTTTGTAATAAATAGTTGGGGGCTGGTTGAAGCTGCGCGCGGTTCCGAGTTGTACGTGAAATTAATTTAAATAACTAATGAAAGTTACCTAATACCAGAATAAATGAAAGGATGCGCACATATTAGAGCTTGTTGCGTTATTATGAACAGCACTGTAAAACTGGTAGGCCAATTAATACAAGTAATTTTATAAGTAGTGGGTCTGCGGAGTCGCTTTTGAAAGTGGAGGGGCCCGCGCGAAGCCGAAATGGTAGGTTGGGGGGGGGGCTGAACTGCTAAAAATCACAAATCTTGGTCATCTTTGGCGGTTATGTACACGGTTGCCTGAAAGAAAAAAAGAGTGGGGAGGGGCTTCAGCTCCCCCCCCCGGCCCCCGCCCCGGGTTCCGCGCGCCCCTGATCAGTGGGCTGCTTATTATTGTGAAAATAAAAACATAAAAAAAACGCAGTCTGGCAAGGAGATTTCATTAGCAATTGCACGTTTTTTCCAATTGATAAGGGAGTTGAACATTTCCAACTTTAGAGTAGCGTTTATCAACAGTATTTCAGCTATGAAAATCAAGAATATAGGTAGAAAGTCAGTTAAATGTTTATTTAATTACAATATCTATATTTATTATTAATACGTCTAACATATACAAGAAATAATAAGATTCCCATTTGACATGAAATCAACGTCAGATGGTATATACGGAACAAGAACTCTAGTAAATCCGTGACGTAACAGCTGCAGATGACGCATCAACAGCCGCGATTCTGCTCTTTGAGCTGGCTGCTCCGCATGGGGATGGATTTTCTTTGACCGGCTTTGTTAAATGATCAGGCCAACGCACCATTTGTGCTGGCTGCTGACCCGATTAGTATAGTTTTTAAATGATGTTAGTGTTTTTTCTAAGAGAGCTGAGAGTAACTCGCTTCAGACAATCGTTGTTTTTCATTTGGAGCCTTGTTCATAAAAGTCATAAGATTTTTAGTCGAGTAGAATTTGTAAATATAACGTAAAAGATGTTCCAAAATATTAACGCTAAAATGACACATTTAATTACAAAATAAAATCAATCAGTGTTCATAAATATATGTTTTGATATTATGAAATTTCAGAGCTTAACTGAGTGTATTGAAACTCCCAAGAATTTCATTAAATTTTAATAGCGTGATGATATTTTTACTTTCCGAAGTAAAGCTTGTCAGTTGATCTTCAAAAGTAATTTTCGGCAGGGGTCAAGTAGAGGTCACGCACAATTTGGCAAAAAGAGAGCTCGATAAATAAGCGCGTTTTACGCGGACCTGCGGGTTGGCTGTACCCACTCTGCTTCTACCCAGAGTGGGTAGATAGAGAGAGTGACGACACGCGTACCCAAAACTAGGAGCGCACAGTCAAAGGTCAAACATGGGGAGCTAGCTGAAAGGAACTATTTTTGTGATCATTGCGCAATTATGTTAAGACGCATCCTGACCGCGCATCCTAGCAGCGTATGATTAATACACATCAGCCGGTTGCAAAAAAGTTCCATTGGCACTGAATCAGCTGTTGAGGGCATCAACTGCTTATGAAATAGTTCCATTTTGAGCCCCATGAAAAAACTGACCAATCAGAGAAGACTTCCGTTGTCGCCACTCTCTCTATCTACCCACTCTGCTTCTACCCACTCTGCTTCTACCCAGAGTGGGTAGATAGAGAGAGTGGCGACAACGTAAGTCGTCTCTGATTGGTCAATTTTTTCATGGGGCTCAAAAAGGAACTATTTCATAAGCAGTTGATGCCCTCAACAGCTGATTCAGTGCCAATGGAACTTTTTTTGCAATAAGCTCATGTGTTTTAATCATACGCTGCCAGGATGCGCGGTCAGGATGCGTCTCAACATAATTGCGCAATGATCACAAAAATAGTTCCTTTCAGCTCCCCATGTTTGACCTTTGACTGTGCGCACCTAGTTTTGGGTACGCGTGTCGTCACTCTCTCTATCTACCCACTCTGCTTCGCGTGTTGCTCTAAGGAAGGCCAACTCCGCTCTATTTTTGTGACCAAGAAAAAAAATAGTGCGGCGATTTTCGATGTTTGTAGATTTGACAAAGAACAAAAAATACGGATTTGTTTTATTCATTTATGTATCAAAAAATATATATTAAACTCAAAATATAATATTTCTATTTTGTTGATACTTTGAAATATTTTTTAGGTAAAAAATATCTTAAATTTAGAAACATTCTTTATTTTGTATATAACGAAAATAAAGTTATTGGCGTGGTTGACAGCTTTCAAAGGAAATATTTCGCTGCGAAACTGCAAGTTACACATTATCGTCTGCTATGCTATGGCTGTTGAAGAGTTGGGGTAAGGAGTAACGTTAACTGCAGGAATATGAAGGTCAGATTCTATTTTATTTTCTTTTTACCGAGAAACAGATACATGAAGGTTTTTGTCGAACGCTTAGATCTAACGTTAACGTTAGACCTAGATTTCTAGTAAAAACAGAGTAGATTCTAGAGTCAGTGACGGTACTGATCGACATTCCCGGTATAGCCTAACGCATGCAGCCGGCTACGCCGGGCGACAACTAACCTGACGTAGACCCTAGCTAGGCCTAACATGTCTGTTAAAACTTTAACATGTCAATGTCAATGGATCTAGATCTTTAAACGTTAGATCTACTTAGATCTAGATCTTCTTCTTTTTAGATTTATTTATTTATTTGTTTCTGATGACTGGGCCCACCTCGGCCTCGGGCATCATCACCTCTTTCCCGGAAAACAAGCCAAGCCCCCCCCCCCCCCCCCCCAAAAAAAAAATAAATAAATAAAAATAAAAATTCAAATCAAGTCCAAGTATAGTTGTAGTAGAAAACACTGATTTTTTTAAAAACCTGCTCAACTTGTCCTCATAGTGTTCTAAAGACATAACAATATATGGGCAAAGGATATAATTATGTTCCATGCATGTCTTTCCATGATATGTAATAGTTTGCATGAGCACGGGGAGATGTTCATCAAAGTAAGGCCATACTTCCTTCATTCTCACCCCAGAACTCTGGGCATGCCAAACAGCAGCTGATTGGTATAGCTGAGTGAATTCTGTGTGTACAGTCTGTGTATGGGAATAGCATATGCTTTGCACACAAACCGCTGTATGCTGGCATTGTGCCTGTGAGATCCTGTCGATTGTGGGACTGTCAATTGATATATTTACACAGTTTTGTTGCTAAATTCAGGTGTTAGAGTGGATTTTATAACAAATCCTTTTGTACACAGAGGTTAATTGAGGTATTCATTCATATTATTCTGCTCTGGAAGCAAAACAAAAAATGTATTCTCCCAACACTATACATGACCTTTAAGTTAGAATTTACAGTAGATCTAATCTAGATGTAACTTAGATCTAACGTTAGGTCTAGCTTAAGTTAGTTGGTGTCTCTTCTTGGGGGTTTAGTTGAAAAGCAGAACCTAAATTTTAAAGCAGAACAACTTCTCTAACGAAGTAAGTTAACTGTTAAAGTTCGACAGAGATCATCATCAAGTTAAACTTAGTCTTACTCTATCATACATAGATCTAGATCTAGATTTAAAATTCTAACGTTAGACCCTCTAACGTTACTCTGTTTACAAATCTGACGATATAATCCAGGGTCTTGGCCTCATTTGTAATGATCTGATGATATAGCAAGGCTTCCTTGGAGCTTCTTAGCCTTAACGTACGTTAGGTCAAAGGCAGGCTATAGCCCCGGGCCCCGCTAGGCTAGGAAATTCAGCTCGATAGACCCAAGCCAGGTGATCACGCTAGTGTCGTGCGCCGTGGTCTTAGGGCAAGGAGGGGGCGCGGCGGGGTATCTGCGGCAGCAGCTCAGCTGCTCGAGCCGTGATCAGATATAGGCCTACATGCACTTCACCTGCGCCGGGGGCTTAGGCGCAAGAGCTGTTGCCGCTGCGCTGGCTATTCAAGCTAGTACCTGCGCTTCAGCGCAGCGCTCATGCACACACGCGTGTATGCGGCTCAGCTCAGGCGCTAAGCTCAGCCAAAAAAAATAGTGCGGCGTTTTTCAATCCCGACATGCTTTGCATGCTGCACAAAATCGATCTTGCAAAAAAGCACTGGAATGTAGTGGTCTGGTAAACTCGCTGAAAACAAAAATCACTGACCTAATAAAAATTATAGAAATTAACATTTTGATTTACAATACAAAAAAAAAAAAAAAATGGTTCATGTAAAAATAATATACTTATTAGAAAATAATTATTTTTTTATTTATTAATTTTTTTATTTAATAAAAAATATCATATTTACTTCAAAAGAATGATATAATTGCCTACTATGCTATTCGTCCTCGAATCGCCCAACCTACCGAAACTTTAACCCCGAAAATTTTGCTCTATTGTCTCCTATCATCCCTCCCACTATAAGAAGGGCGCCCTCTTACGATAAAGGCACTCGGCAAAAGCCTTCCCATAAATCCTCCTCTTTTCTCATCGGCTGCCGCCGAGCTAGTAACCTCGAAAAATTGCTCCGCAAATGGGTTTGATTTTCACTTTTTTCGTGATATTTTGATGCTTATTTGTGTGGGGTTTTGCTACTAGTCGTCTTAGCTGACGTCTAGTTCGTTGTTTCCTAAAGTTTGGAGTTGTTTGATGGCCGTTTTATGAGATTTTCTCTTGGTTTTATGGCGACTTCTCCCTAGTTTTAGCCATTCATTACGTGCGTGTATGGAGTGGATCACCGTGGTTTGGATCCCTTTGTTCTCCCGTACCGCGCATCATCACACACAGCTTAGTGGTGCTTTTGTTTGGTTGGGGCGAGTCCTTTGTGACCTCCCTTCCCTCCCAGGGTAGAGCGTATAGCTCGTTGTATTATAACTGTTGTGTTTTTCTTATATTCCAGGCTGGTGGTTAATCCGTTGGAAGAAGACCGCCAAACAAGCGTAGACTCTCCGAAGACTTTTCGACGTCGCCGACTAATCGGAGAGATGTGAATACTGGGAAGTCACGACGCTCGGGTTCTCCACCATCTCATGGAAGGAGCCGCGGAGCAATAAAGACAGACGCGGATGTCGGAACTGCTGTTCAAGATAAGTCGGGATTCACAACCCCGCACGGGGGGGGCAGGTGAGCACGGTATGAGCGTTGGCGACATGTAAAGGCCTCGTCACACCGGTCCGTCCGATCACGGCACGGGGCTTCGGTCCGTGACCCGGCCCAGCAAAAACCGTACCGTGGTCAACACGGTACACAGCGTAGACGCTCCCGTGATGCGTGCGCATCACGGGAGCACATTGATCAATGTATATCTATGAAACTAGACATATTATCACTCCCTCCATCCTCCCTGCTTCTTCTTCTGCTTTGTAACTCTTTCTCTCTTTTGTTTCACTATAATCCCTACCTGTCTCTTTGCTTTACGCTTCTAGTTTTTTCCCAAGTCTTGATGCTTTTCATTCTTCAACTTTTCGTGTTTTTTTTTCACTCTCTCCCTCCCAACCCCTCCCTATCTCTCTAGCTCTCTCTCTCTCTCTCTCTCTCTCTGTCGTGTCTTAACTCTTCTTTCCGCCCTCCTCTCTTTCATGTTTGAACTCGTCAACATTTTTCCCGACTTGTTCTAAATGTCATTATTCATCTCGTCTTTACACTCCCGTCTTTCAGTATATCCGTCTCCGTCTATACATTTTGAAACTCCCCCCTCTCTTTCACCCCCCCCCCAAAAAAAAACTTTTCCCCTTGCCTTTCCTTTTCCTGCCATAGAAGAGAGATGTTATGATGATATCCTACCAGCAATTACCCACACAAACGAAATGTAGTTAAATAACCAGTTTCATATGTTTTAATTAATTAAAATTATAACCAAGAAGATAGTTCATCATCGGCATGATCGGTATG
>CALNVZ010000600.1:22442-36383 GCA_940671915.1 Paracentrotus lividus | reverse complement strand
CTTTTCAGATCAGCTGCAGGAGGGTCCCTACAGGTGGGGGCGACCAAAATGGCCGCCCCTTTTACAAAAATTAGTATTCTGACCACAACTAGTTGAAAAAAAGTTTTAAATACATTGAGTTTGGTATCAAATTAAAGATGATGAAATTTCCGACAGTTTGGTATTATTTTTAATAGTAATAATATTTCGTTAGGGTAAAATTTTAAGTGCTAAAGTTGATTTTTTTTTTCATTTTTTCAAAAAATTAATTTTTATCTTTTTATTGTTTTACCTCATGTAATAATCATGTCAGCATCTGAAGCGCGAAGCTTTTCAGAAATGTGCCCTATGCATGGATAACAGTATGTGAAAAAGACAAAGAAATTCCCCATTTCAATAAAAAGATATAACGCCATGAAGTTATGATTGCAGTATACGGAAAAACAACGTTTTTGCCCCATTTATGTGGAAAACCCATACATACACATGTTATACCCTATTACAGTACGTGCATATGTATTACAAGGCGTGATCTAACAATTTTATGAATATAATTTATACAAGTTGTCATGAGGGTTAGTAAACAACGCTGTGCTGTGATGGACTAATTATCTAGTCTATTGTGAACAGGGAGGGGGTCTAGAGTACGAGGCCCATGGGGAGGGGAGGGGGCGGCAGGAGTAAATTTTTAGTGTAAAAGGTTAGATATTATTATTACTTGTTGTTGTTATGTTGCTCTAGCCACATCACTTTGCCCCGGCTTCAATTTTTTTTGTAATTTGTTTGTCCCCGCTTTCACTTTTAAGAAGCAGGAATATATTTCAGTCGTTCCCCAAACCATACCCCGGATTGAAAAATAATATTAAAAAAAGTATGTCAACCCCCACAATACCAATTTTTTGCGATTTTTTTCCCCTTTCTAATTTTCGGGCCCCTTTTTGTTTTACATGATGCTTACCAAACCCCCCTCCGTCCTACTCTCACGAAACGCGTTTGATGTGTAGAGTTGTTATTGTTCTTTAACCTAAATCTAGGTTTGTGGTTACAGACTTAGGTCTATTTTCTGGGAGAAAGTTCAAAGTTTATTTTGATTGGGGTAAAAAAAAAAATATTTTATCAATTTTTACACAACGAAAATTTTTAACCCTTCCGCTGCGGCGCGGTATTTGCGAATTCACTCCCCTGTGACGGAGCCATTTTTCAGCTTGGATAGTTCGGCCGAAATTTGGGGGTAGTTTCACTTTAGAAAGCTGTTATTTCTCTTTTAAATGTGAATCATAAAAATGTTTGAACACAAAACTTATAAAGCTAAGTTTCTTCTTTAACTTGCTGAAATATGGTCCACAATCATGGAGAATAAAGGTGTAAATTTTTAAAATGAAAATGTAACCTCTTTTACGGCTTTTCGATATGTTGACTCTCCTATTATGTTTGTGTACAAAACAAGCTATTATTGATCGACGCACGACAAGTAGCACGGCCTTGGACACTGGCAATTGTGTGAACTTCCGGCTAATTCGTCTACAAGCACAATGCGTCCGTCTGCTGTTTTGTAAGAACTCTCAGAGTAGCAGGCAGCTCTATACATTTAATATAACAGGTCCCTTTGTCATGCTAGTCATATCTTTGAAAAAGAGGAATTTCCAAAAAGGGTGATGTTAGTATATATTGCACACCAAAAATCATACATATCCTGCTGTGTACTATTCAAGCCTGAATTACTGTTTTATATCGTGTTAAAAAAGTTTTAAATGGGAAAACAAAATATTAAACAAACAATGTTGTATCAAGAATCCATCTCTCTCTCTTAATTCTACTATCTCTACTTCCTTTCTATTTATCATCTTCTCCCATCTCTCTGCTTCTGCTCTCTATGTGCTCACATGAAACATAAAAATGTGTTTGGTAATACGGAGAATGACATAACGCACTATTTTCGTAATGTACTAAACTTCATAGAATCACTATTTTTGTTTGAGCTCAGTTATAGAAAAGTGATATTTACGGTATTCGAATGAATAAGTGCATAAAAATTATAAACAAACAAACATGGAGAAAAATGTCTTGCAAAAGAAAAATAAGGTCAAGATTGGGAGGAAGAAAAGTGAGACGGAAGAAAACTTAGTAAAACTGATCAAATGTATGATAATTGGAGTAAAACACCCATCCCCCTCGCCCCCTAATTTTCTTTTTTTCATTGGCTACATATTCCACACATCTGACAAAATGTTTGTATGTATGGATATTCCTTGCCACTAAAAAAAAAAAAAACAGCGACAATAATAAACAAGATATATATATATTTATATATGTATATATAATTATATATATATATATTATATATATATATTATATATATATATATATATATTAGTAATATTTTTTTGCTTTCTTAACCACATCTCTTTCTGAAACGCTAAGGATAAATTAATTATCTTTTTTCAATGTGATTAAATTTAAGTGTCGCAAAAATAATAATAACAGTTATAAATCGTGTTGTTATTTTTTCAATCTCTGTAATGTCACAGTTTTATTGTCTAATAATAATCATTGGGCTCAATTATCTGTAATCATCGTTGTGTCATTCATCGTCATCTTATCAAAAATGGTAAATTAAATCTAATTTTGTAATGCATTAAAAGCTTGAAGTAGAAAAACAAGCTAGGCAGGAGAAAAAAGGAAAGAGATTAAGATGTTGTTAGAGAAGAGGAGAGAGAGGGGAGGAAGAGAGAGAGAGATGAGAGAGAGAGGGGGGGGGGCTTAAATAGGAAAAAAATGAAAGGAAAATCCGTGGGCCCAGCTTTCTTCCCGTTTGCTGATATATTCAATAATTTTACTGACAACGAATTTAATGAATATTTCTATAAGACATATCAAAATAACAGGAAATGGATTGGATGCAATTCTCTCTACTCCCTTTATCCTTCCTTATCATCCTCATCCTTACCCAGTGAAAGACGCAATTTTACCGTTCACTCTTCTCATCTTCTCTAATTCTGTTTACTCTCTCTCCGTGAAAACACCCTTACGGACCCTTGCGGCGATAAAAAACTAAAAAAAACAACAACAGAACATTTTATAAAAAAAAATGAAACGAAAAATGAAGAAAAGAAATGGAGAGGAGAAACATTGGTATTTTATTGAAAAAAGTGATCGAGTCTGATGAAGATGGCATGGACATCACAATCGGCCCATACCACACAGTTTGATACATTTATTATGAAAAAAACAATATTTATGTATTTTTTAAATTTTACTTTTATCAATTCTTTTTTACTCTTTATTATTGGCACCAATGTATTTGTAGATCGAAAAGGTCGAGAAAAAAATTGCGAGAAATTGCAATTATTACATGAAATTATGTGTCAAAGTTATCTGCCTGGTATTTCGATTTTCACAGCCCCTATCAGTAGAATTTGGGCTTAAGATTGACGTGATAACTTCTCTGTGGGATATCAACAAGCAAAGCTATTACTAATTAAAAGCTTGTGATACAGATTTGGGTCCATGACTAGCCTTGGAGCATGCTTGGAGACCAATAGTGAGGAAGGTATCTCGGGCTCCGCAAAGAATAGTTATTGATTATCGGGATGGAGACACATACACATAACATGGACTACCTGTTTTTTGTTACCATCTCCTATCAAAGCGATCTACTCTCTCTTTTTACATGTAATCTTTGTATCATAAGCACATCTAGGTCTCCTATTAATAGCGTACATAATATCCTTACATGCTTAGATAAACATTCGAAAAATGGGTTCAAATAAACTTTTTACAAGTTTTTTCAAGAAATAATAATAGAGTGGGCAAATCACAGTGGTTGCTAATTTACCAAGTTTTAAAAAAAAAGTTTCAATTGATATCTGTTTTTGACTTGGTATGAATAGTACATGGATTTGATCAACTGTGATATTCTCAAGAACTACCCGTTTACGGTTTGCAATGTATAAAATATTTTCTTTTTTGAAAAACATCCTTACGGGGATAAAAAGCTCAGCCCTTTTTGACTCCGGTATTTCTTGATTAATTTTCTGAAAATTGGCGCTTTTTGTCTTTATATTTGTTTATAGTATTATTCATGTTCTCGTCTTTCCAATGTGTATCTTCTACGCTCTGCCCTTTTCTTTTCTCTTCTCCCACCCCCCTAATCGAAGAACCTGACCGTTATCACGCAATGTCTGGATAACTAGGCACGACGCGATACGGGCTGACGAGTCCGCTTCTATCACCCGTTGTTTATGTACACAAGGATCGTTTGCGAAAAAGCAGACAAGAAGAGCTCCGTGGTTTTACAAAAATCACTTTTTTCTTGGAAATTTCAAATTGAAAGGGTATGATTTTTACAGAAAGTAATAGTTGGTGTTCTTAGAAGGGATTTTCAGTACATTTTTACTTTACTTTCTTTCTAAATAAGCGGGTAAAATTTTGCTCTTGAGAAAAATATATATGTGGGCCATATATGGGCCTGCCGTCTCAGCGAGTTACCTCTCAGTGGGCCAGTATATGGGCCTGCCGCGCGGAAGGTTAACTTCCCAAATCTAATTTCAATCTCACAGCAAAATAAATGACAAAGAAAATAAACTATCTGTTACATTTACAGGCCTCTATGAAGCTGAAATTTAAAAAAAAAAGTGATAACACATAGGTTTAAAGGTTTTTTTTATTTCCCTTGTTTTTACCATAATATGTGAAATAACATATTTCATTTGTTACCAGCGCTTTTAACTTCAACCTGTTCAATCCTTCCCCTAGGCAAGAGACCTAAACCTTAATACCTTTTGGCAGGGGTACAGTGCAACACCATTTTTTCAGGACACCACAAATGTGGCCTCTTTCATAGTTATATATGCGTGTCCCCCATTTTAAAGTTAAAAGTGCTCCTTTATACTAAAAATAAACTTGTACAAATTTAAAATCTAAATCTAAAAAGGGCACTTTTGATACTAAATTGCCATCTTTTATTTATTTGTTAACCCCAAATTCCTCAAACTCGCAATTAAAGAGGTAACAAGCAAAATATTGTTTAAGTTAAACCCAACTTCCGCCTGCCTGCTAGAGACAAATATATCTAAGGTGGGGAGGGGGGTTTCCTTCGAACCCCTAGAACCTGCTGTTCACAAGACAAATATATTTGAAAGGGGTCACCCCACGAGACCAACGGCAAATAAAAGACTGAGACCAAAGAGGCTCATAAGACGACACTTAGCAAATAAAGAGCAAAGAGGATCCACGAGACTGACAATAACAAGTTGACCCAAAAGACCGAAATTGGCAAACTAGGCCCATGAGAACCGACATTTACAGAAACAGCCCCCAGCTAGAACGACCGACGTGCAGACATTGAGCTCACAAGGCAGACCCTATCCAAAACAACCCACGAGAACAATCCGAAATATATAGGATAAGTATTTGTAACAGGGTGTCTCACAATAATAATTTGTCAGGGATTTAAGTATACGTGGATGAAACACATGCTTGGGGGCCACGATGCCATGCCACCCCTTATCGGATAAGTAGGCAAAAGGAGACCCCCCCCCCCAAAAAAAAAAAAAAAAAAAAAGGGAAAAGAGGGAGGAAGGAAAGAAAGGGGATTGTAGGGAAGAAAATTCATTCAATTCAATCAATTCAATTAAAAAAGGTGGGGAATGGCAAAAAGACCAAATAAAGAACTTAAAGAATCTTAGGAGGCAGGCCAGTAACACCGGGGGGGGGTTGTTCTAGGGGTTCGATAGACCCCCCCCGCTTGTATATCTGTCTCTGCAGCAGGGCGGAAAGTTGTTTAATTTAAGCAATATTTTGCTTGTTACCTCTTTATGCGAGGTTGGAGAAATTTTGGTTAACAAATAAATTAAAAATGGGCACATTTATGTATCAAAGTGCCCTTTTTAGATTTAGATTTTAATTTTGCAATTTATTTTTAGTATTAAAAGGAGCACTTTTAACTTTTAAAATGGGGTGACACCATATATAAACTATTGAAAGAGGCACATTTGTGGTGCCTGAAAAAGTGGGTTGCACTGTAACCCCTGCCCCTCACTGTGTCGCTTGTATGCACCTTCTCCAGCTGGCTATCGAAAACAATCTGAAAAGAAATATTGTTTGAGTCTAAATACATCATCCATATAAGCTATCCACGAGACCTATGATTTATTTTGTAATATCAGATACACAATACGCTATTGGTCCGTAAGGTTGGATTTTTATTATTATTGTTATTATCATTTTCCTCATTTCAGGCCATATTATTTTGCTTCCAGCTTTAAATCTTTATTTTCATTTCCTAACTTTTACTTTTTGGGACTTCAGCTATATCTTGGACGGTCCGAGAGATTGAAAAAAAAAAAGTGAATTTACATTTTCCCCCTACTCAATGGATGCCGCTCCTTTTTTTTTAGCCAACTCAAAGCCTCCTTCATCCTACCCGCACGAAACGCGTCTGAGGTATAGGGTTGATTGGTCCTTAAGTTAAATTAGGTTTAAGGTTTAGGTCCCTTGCCTAGGGGAGGAGGAGTTGAACAGGTGAAGTAAAAAGCGTGGCTTGGTAAAAATTGAAAATATTTTATTTCACAGTATAATGGTAAAAAAAAAAAAAAAAAAAACACTTTAAACCCTCAATTGTTTCTTTTTTTTTTCGTTAAAAATTTTAATTGCAGGCCTTCATAACATAAGGCTGTAAATGGTAACTATCGTTTATATTTCTTTCGTTATTTATGTTTTGTGAGATTGTAAATTACATTTTTTGGAAGTGAAAAATTTCCATGGTGTAAAACAATTAATAAAATCATTTTTTTTTTTTTTTACGCACAATCAAAAAAACTTTGAACCTTCTCGCAGGCAGTAGACTAAGCCTGTTAACCACCAAACCTAGATTTAGGTAAGACGATAACACTCCACAGATTCAAACGCGTTTCGTGAGCGTAGGACTAAGGAGGGCTTTGGTTAGCATCATGGAACACAAAAAGGGGCCACAAAATTAAAAAAGGAAAAATCGCAAAAAATTGTTATTGGAGGGGGTTGACATACTTTTTTGTTTTTATTTCTCGATCCGGGAATGAGCTTTGGGGAACGATTAGATATATCCTGGTTTTCTGAAAAGTGAAAGCGGGGACAAACAATTTTAAAAAAAATTAGCCAGGGCAAACTGATGTGGCTAGAGCAACAACAACAACAACAAAAAGTTAAATAATATCCCAACCACTTTTATGTGGTACTTTTTGTTACTAAAAATTTACCTTTCGCCCCCCCCCTCCTCCCCATGGGCCTGTACTCTTAGACCCTCGCGGTTCAGCAACTAGACAGATGAGTAGTCCATCATGCACAGCGGTGTTTATTAACCCTTCCATTGAAAACTTGTAATAAATTTTATTCATAATATTGGTAGATCACGCCTCGTAATAACATATGGCACGTACTGATAGAGTATAATACGTGTATGTATGTGATTTCCACATAAATGGGGCAAAAGCGTTGTTTTTCCGTATACTGCATTCATAACTTTTGGCCTTTATATCTTTTTTATTGAATGGGGATTTCTTTGTCTTTTCGCATACTGTTGTCCATGCATAGGGCACATTTCTGAAAAGTTTCGACGCTTCAGATGCTGGAATGATTTACGTGAGGTAAAACATAAAAAGATAAAAATTACTTTGTTAGAAAAAATGAAAAAGTCAACTTAACACTTAAAATTTAACCCGTACCGGAATATTATTACTATGTAAAAGAATACAAATTGTCTGGAAATTTCATCATCTTTAATTTTACCAAACTCAATGTATTTAAAACTTTTCTTCAACACAGTTGTGGTCAGAATACTAATTTTTGTAAAAGGGGGCTATTTTGACGCCCCCACCTGTAGGGACCTCTCCTGCAGCTGATTTGAAAAGTTGTTTTTCCGCCCTAGCGATGATTGGTTTAAGGGTCCATTACAACCATGCTAGATTAGGACAACTTTATTATATCTCGACATGTCAGGTCCACCCTACTTGCTCCCTAGGAGAAGTGATCGTATTATTCGATCGCTCCAAATTGATTCGTTAATAAAGTGGGACTCAACAACCCGCGCAAAGGTGCGTAAAGGGCCTGTTCCACAGAAGGCGAGGTTGTGGCGACAACCTTGCATGTTAGAACCTCCAGAATCGTGTCAGGAATCGTAGGTGAACCGGAGATCATATAACGTATCTCGATTCTGTCTACGAAGGCTACGGACAACGACTTGCTTCCACGCAAACAATAGGCTAACAATTAGCTGGTGCTTCGATATACAATAGCTCGACTTTCGCGAATTCGCGCGCTCGGACTTTCTTTGCGCAGCTTAAAAATAACCAAATATGAACTTGCGCGCTGTGGCGATCCTGCGGACTGACACAGGCAATCGAGATGTTTTCTACCTGATTGGCGGCTGTCGCCTTTTGGTTTCGTGATAGTTCCTCTCAGTCGGCATCAAAATTGGGTTCGTGAGTTGATTTTTGAAAAATTCAAAAAAATTAAGCGGTTCGACTGTACAGTATTGAATGGAGAGGCCGATCCTGATTTGTAAATGTAGGTGGCGACAAAGACCGTAAGCAGCGCTTAAATTTCACGTGTGGCGTTCTGTTCATGCGATGCGTGCAACGCTACGCTGGAGCGCAGCAACCTACAACCTGGCCGCCGTTCCGCTGTGCTAAACGTTCGATCTGGCAGCGACAATCCTACGATAGCACCTTGTCCGACAAGAGAAGACAGGCTAAGGTCATTGACGTCAACCCAACTGACGCCGGCTATTGGTTTAACTTGTTGAGAAACCAGCGCCGCGAACAGAATTTTTCTACTCGTATTTTGTTGGCGACAGACGCAATAATCACGATCTTATAGGCGATGGACTGCGCATGCGCTGGCGATGAGGTTAAAAAGTAGTTCGCATTGTTGTCGCCACAACGATCGCTTCTGTGGACAAGGCCCTTAAGTCATGGGGGAAATATCGTAAGTCCACATCCACGTTACCGTCTAATCCCTTGTAAGTCGTCACAGAAAACTCAATATTATTCTTCGGGTGAAGACTTTGCAGCGCCTGGCCGACCCAGCAACGCATCCCAAATTTGATTGAATTTTCAAGTAACGATCATGGCAATTCATCGTATTAATTGATTGCCATTGTGATACGATATCCAAGGACCGCGAAATTGGTCAGCGGGATGCGATTCGGTCTAACGTGTTTGTCGTGCTTCTCTACAAGGATAGGTTCCAGTTGACTAAGATCAACTTTCGGTTCGAATCGATCCAGAGTTTGAGATCGTCCGGAGGGTGTCTAATCATACAAGATTGTTGGAAGGACCCTCCTTCTCAGGATACTAGGGTGTTAAGAAGAATTAAATCTTTCTTCGAGTCTATCGAACTTCCGTTTTCTGTCTGATTCTCCTAGTCTGTCTACCTTTCAAAAGGCGGTAGAGACTGTCTAAGGCAGTCTTGAAGTCTCGGGTTTCGGTTCTCCGATAGAACCAATTTCATGGGATTATGGTAGAGCTAGCAGCTCTCCCTACAATTTCGGAAGATTTCACGACAGCGCAGTAGTCAATCGGAGATCTTTTCTGTTCAGCAAATTGCGAGACCCACGGTAGGGGCTCGGGATTGGGTACAGGAGTCCTCTGGAAATGGTCAACTTTCGAACCACGTCGCAGTTGCCGGGGTGGGATAAAATTTTCGGGCCAGACGTCGCAGCAGATCGTCCCTCAAGTCGCGTCGCTTCGACCACTCCGTTGTATGATCTCCGTCAGAACCTAAGAGGTTACGCACAGTACCGAGGGGATTTGCCTCTCCCTCCATGGAGTTCGGTACTCACGAATCCGCACCGAGAGAATTTTAGATTCTCTAACTAAGAGGAGGAGGGCAGGTGTTTGATCCAGATCATCGCTCCACCCTTGCAAGTGGTACTCAGATCGCGCTTCGATGATGTTGGTCAACGAAGCCGCCGACGCATTAGACCCGTCTTCTGATCGTCAAGAGAAGACGTCCGAGTTGTTTTCTTCAGATGAAGGAGACACCTCGGAAGAGGAAGTTCCCTGTCAGCTTAGACTCAACCGAGGCTGTCGAGAGAGTCCGGGTTTTATCCTAAATACGATCCGTATGCAGGATTCGATCGGAAGTAACACAGGGTCATATGGAATTCCTAATTTAGATCTGACGAGAAACACATCCTTGAGTTAATCTCCCTAAACACTCACAAGTAGAGTTAAGGGAACGACTGAGGTGAGAAATTAATCCTTCGTCCGGAGGGCGAGGAGTCATTCCTTTCAGACATTATCTCGATACTGTTTGGGAAGACAGATAAACTACGGGTCAATAATCGGACTCATGAACAAGAAGATTCACTTGTAGTTGTTCTGATTGCTCCCGAGTCAGATTGACGGAGTTCTAAAGAGCTGGAGTTTCGATTTCCGACAGGTAGAATTTTTTGTCTTTGAAAAGTTTCATCCCGGGCGGTCTCTCAAATTGCGACCTCTTTCCCACCAGACGATAGAGACACAAGGAATAGATTTTGAGGAAACTTAGGGCAAGAATGTCTTGTTCCCAGATAGTCTGGACAGGATTCCGGTGGACTATCTCCGTTGCGGTCAGGATTTTGCAGAGGCCGAGAGAAGGATAAGGAACTTCAGAGAGGTCAGAGAGGTTTGGAAAAACCTCCCGAGACCGATGATCAGGCGTGGTCAGAGGCGGGACAGGAATAGTCAGCTCCGCTTCAACTCTCACACTTTCTTTTGTAGGGGAGGGAAGCGCCAGAGTGACTTCCGCAACGTTGGAGAAATATGGGTCCGGTGAATGCCGACTCCGGAGATTTTCCTCCGATTGGAGATCGGATCACAACGATTGTTCATCCTTCAATGATCAGAGTCGGTCTCATAATAACCTCGAGGAACTCTACCCGGGTGTCCTCAGGAGTCATCCACCCAACCTCTCGCAGACATGAGTTAAACAAAAAAATTGCGTGAGATCATGATTCACATCGTGTTTTGAAAGCGGTGTGCATGCGGCGCGCGTTAACCACATGTGCGCGCCGGCAGTAGTAATTTGTACACAAAGAGGCGCGCGCCAGCTACCACGTTCAACGTAGTAAGCTTATCTTGCATATAACGACGCCTGCTTCGCACTAATTGCAATTGATACACGAATAACCTGCCGATATTAGGGTTTTGAGACTCCAAAATGGTAAAAAATCTATAATAATGCTACTTTTTCCCATTTTGGCGTGAAAATGGGGTGTTCTTGCGTGAGATCGTGAGACGGAACCCGAAATGCGCTGATTCTCCACGCAAATGCGTGTAGACTTGGCATGTCATATCTCTCGAGTGCCGTTTGTCTTGGAGACGCTCAAGGGGAGGCAAATAGAGGAAGTCACAATCTACCCACAATTGTGCCTATCTCCTATATTCCTTTTTCCAAGCGCGGAGGTTCGATTCGTGTGTCCTCAACATAAAGACCATCAACAGACTCACAGTTTTAGGCTTCCATCATCTATTGAAAGAAATAGGAGTTGATTCAACCTATCTAGGGACTCAACCGGACATCGCGAATCATCTAACGAGACCCAGTTTGGAGATAGTAGCAGATCGATCCGCCTAACGGGGTCTCTGATCATGTTGAGGAAGGGTTTCAAGCGATAATATGACAAGGATGTTTATGATAACTATCGAAGTATTAGTCTGGTTCCTAAATGGCAGACCTATAACGTGACCTCTCAGTTCGGCTCTTGAAACTTTCAGTCCGAATTTCCAGTTCGCCTACGTAGAGGATTCCCTTTCTAGTGGAGATCACCCATCCACCTTTGGGTGATAAGAGTTCGACTCTTCAAGGAAGCAATTTGGCGCTCCTCCTTCTTCAGTCAGTTGACCCAGATGCGTCACAGTTAGGAGGGAGAGGTAATTATCGAGGTCTCCTTGACTTTCGGTGATGTGGAATCTCCGAGACCTTGCCCACATCAAAACGCTTTGGAGCTCCACAGTGGGAAGTTTCTTCCCCTTTTCAAGGACCTTTGCAGGACCGGACATTTCCGATTCCAAACGGGACAACACGGAGTGATGCTTAACATCACTCGCCAAGGAGGTTCACTCTTCCTGAAATTGACAGACGTCACCTTCAACTCTGGGTCTGGTGCAACAGCGAGAACGTCGGTCCAGTCGCTTCGCACATACCGGACAATAAGAACGTTATAGCCATTTGTCCGTCGACGGAAAGTGACTCCCATTAGAGTGGTCCTGTCTCCCCGGATTTCACGCACTAAGTCCGCAAGTTCGACTCAGTTAGACTTCTTCGCGTCAACAATGAAACGATCCGTATTCCGAAGTTATATCCAAGATAGGGAGGTGACGGGGATTACTTGGACCGGTCTCAATTCCGAACAGGTCGGAAGTCTTATGCTTCCTCCTTTAGTTCTTTTTTCCGCTTTGTCCTATAGAAGGATTTGGAAGGATCAGGGCGCGGTGATTCTCATGCACTCCACCCTCTCTGGCCAAGCCGGGGCATGGTTGCCGGAGTTTTCTCCTCTGTTTGGCAGAGGAACCATGGCATTGTCGTGGTGCGAGAACTTAGTATACCAGCGGTGGTTAGGGACTAACTTCTCGAGCACCTGATAGCATCTTATATTAACTTGTTTCAAGCCCGCTATAGCGAATTCATCCGAGCTACGAGCTCTACGATCGCGCTCCTCCTGGCTAGTAAGAAAGTAGGAGTGTATCCATTAGAAAGTTTTTCTCTTCCAAACTGTAAACTTTTTATTTGGTTCCGAAGAAACTTTCTCCGTCCGTAGCGGACTTCATCATCGCTCGGCTCGACGAGGGTAATTCGTTGTTTACCCTAGGTGGATATAGAGCAGTATTCAGCTATTTTTCTAAGTTTTAGACGATGGATCGTCAGTTTAACTGTTCTCAGTTATCAGTTCTTCTTAGTTTCTTCTGTCCGCTTAAGAGACCCAATTCAGACCTCAGGTCCCTTCCTCGGAGTTGCCGCGAGTGCCTCAGGCCCTACCTACACTCCTTTGCACCACTGTTTCTGGTCTGTCTAATGAAAGCTTGATTCCAAAAGGGCTTAAATCCACTTTTGACCAAAATGGATTTTAATAGGTTAATTAAGTGCATCTAGCATGGGATTCAATGCAGTATATGGATAAAAATATTTTTTGGAAGTTTGAAAAAAATTGGTCAAAATATGAGTTTTATTCCAAAAGGAGCTATCCAAAACGGTTTTAATTCAAAAGGCGCTCAATCCACTATGGTCATTTAGGATTTTGTTATTTAACACTTTACCTAACAAAATACAATTAAGATCTTTTAGCATATTTTTTTTCATGTTGTGGCTACCAGCCTCCATCATCCGTGCAAAAATTTTAGATTATTAGAATGTTTTTCATACATTTAGAAATTTATGGATTTAGCTCCTTTTGGAATAAAACATCGAAAATCCGGTCTTGAAAGATAAGATATTAAAAAGCAAAAAAAAAAAATATATTTTCAAATTTTAAAACATCAGAAAGTTGTATTCTATACTCTGGTAGAATATTTATGTGTTTCGTTTTGAATTTCATTTATTTAATAGGCTTTTAAATCTTACAAAAATCGGCATCAGACGGAGGTTTTATTCCAAAAAGGCGCTTAAATCCATGGAAATTGAATTATAAAAATTTCTTAAATTGAAATTGATAGATAGATTTTAAAAACGTGATTTATTATTCGAATACATAGCTTTATCATATCATATCAAATAAACTTACAATGGGATAAGATAAAATGGTAAATAAAAAGTGGATTTAGCGCCTTTTGAAATCAAACTCTTAAATACGACTATCAAGAAAGTACTCCCTGATTCGATAGTGGTCAGGACAACGCAAAAGTTCGTTGCACGCCTTTCTATTTTCAACGAGTCACATACGTTGAGAAAAATGGAGGTGTTCGTCTTATCCATGCCATGTTTTTTAACGAAGAACAGACAGAGTTA
>CALNVZ010000600.1:5842-22417 GCA_940671915.1 Paracentrotus lividus | reverse complement strand
GTAATAGTTGGTGTTCTTAGAAGGGATTTCAGTACATTTTTACTTCTTATTCTTTCTAAATAGCGGGTAAATTTTGCTCTGAAAACAAATATATTATGTGGGCCATATATGGGCCTGCCGTCTCAGCGAGTTACCTCTCAGTGGGCCATATATGGGCCTGCCGCAGCGGAAGGGTTAACTTCCCCAAAATCTATTTTTCAATCTCAGCAAAACATAAATGACAAAGAAAAATAAACTATTGTTACCATTTACAGCCTCGTTATGAAGGCTGAATTTAAAAAAAAAAGTGATAACAATTGAGGGTTTAAAGGTTTTTTTTTTATTTCCTTTGTTTTTACCATATACTGTGAAATAACATATTTCAATTTGTTACCAGCCACGCTTTTAACTTCAACCTGTCAACTCCTCCCCTAGGCAAGAGACCTAAACCTTAATACCTTGGGCAGGGGGTACAGTGCAACCCACTTTTTTCAGGCACCACAAATGTGCCTCTTTCAATAGTTATATATGGTGTCCCCCATTTTAAAGTTAAAAGTGCTCCTTTTATACTAAAAATAAACTTGCAAAATTTAAAATCTAAATCTAAAAAAGGGCACTTTGATACTAGAATGTGCCCATTTTTAATTTATTTGTTAACCCAAAATTTCTCTCAACCTCGCATTAAGAGGTAACAAGCAAAATATTGTTTAAGTTAAACAAACTTCCGCCTGCTGCTAGAGACAAATATATCTAACGGTGGGGAGGGGGGTTCCTTCGAACCCCTAGAACCTGCTGTTACAGACAAATATATTTGAAAGGGGTCACCCCACGAGACCAACGGCAAATAAAAGACTGTAGACAAAGAAGGCTCATAAGACAGACACTAGCAAATAAAGAGCAAAGAGGATCACGAGACTGACAATACACAAAGTTGACCCACAAGACCGAAATTAGGCAAACTAGGCCCATGAGACCGACATTACAGAAACAGCCCACTAGACCGACAGTGCAGAAATTGAGCTCACAAGGCAGACCCTATCCAAAACAAGCCCACGAGAACAACCGAAATATATAGGAAAGTATTTGTACAGGGTGTCTCACAATAATAATTTTGTCAGGGATTTAAGTATCACGTGGATGAAACACATCTTGGGGGCACGATGCCATGCCACCCCTTATCGGATACAGTAGGCAAAAGGAGACCCCCCCCCCCAAAAAAAAAAAAAAAAAAAAAGAGGGAAAAGAGGGAGGAAGGGAAAGGAAAGGGGATGTAAGGGAAGAAAATTCAATTCAATTTCAATTCAATTCAATTAAAAAAAGGTGGGGAATTGCAAAAGACAAATAAAGAACTTAAGAACTTAGGAGGCAGGCCAGTAACCCGGGGGGGTTGTCTAGGGGTTCGATAGAACCCCCCCCCGCTTGTATATCTGTCTCTAGCAGCAGGGCGGAGTTTGTTTAATTTAAGCAATATTTTGCTTGTTACCTCTTAATTGCGAGGTTGAGAGAAATTTTGGGTTAACAAATAAATTAAAAATGGCACATTTAGTATCAAAGTGCCCTTTTTAGATTTAGATTTTAAATTTTGCAAGTTTATTTTTAGTATTAAAAGGAGCACTTTTAACTTTAAAATGGGGGACACCATATATAACTATTGAAAGAGGCACATTTGTGGTGCCTGAAAGTGGGTTGCACTGTACCCCCTGCCCCTCCACTGTGTTCGCTTATGCACCCTTCTCCAGCTGGCCTATCGAAACAATCTGAGAAATATTGGTTTGAGTCTATACAATCATCCCATATAAGCTATCCACGAGAACCTATGATTTATTTTGTAAATATATACACAATACGCTATTGGTCGTAAAGGTTGGATTTTTATTATTATTGTTATTATCATTTTCTCATTTCCAGCCATATTATTTTGCTCCAGCTTTAAATCTTATTTTCATTTCCTAACTTTTACTTTTTGGGACTTCAGCTATATCTTGGACGGTCCGGAGATTGAAAAATAAAAAAAGTGAATTTTACCATTTTCCCCTACTCAATGGGATGCCGCTCCCTTTTTTTTTACCAACCAAAGCCTCCTTCATCCTACCCCACGAAACGCGTCTGAGGTATAGGGTTGATTGGTCTTAAGTTAAATCTAGGTTTAAGGTTTAGGTCCCTTGCCTAGGGGAGGAGTTGACAGGTGGAAGTAAAAAGCGTGGCTGGTAAAAAAATTGAAATATTTTATTTCACAGTATATGGTAAAAAAAAAAAAAAAAAAAAACACTTTAAACCCTCAATTGTTATCTTTTTTTTTTCGTTAAAATTTAATTCAGCCTTCATAATAAGGCTGTAAATGGTAACTATCGTTTATATTTCTTTGTTATTTATGTTTTGCTGAGATTGTAAATTACATTTTTTGGGAAGTGAAAAATTTCCATGGTGTAAAAAATTAATAAAATCATTTTTTTTTTTTTTTACCACAATCAAAATAAACTTTGAACCTTCTCCCAGGCAGTAGACCTAAGCCTGTAACCACAAACCTAGATTTAGGTTAAAGAACGATAACAACTCCACAGATCAAACGCGTTTCGTGAGGGTAGGACTAAGGGGGCTTTGGTTAGCATCATGGAAAACAAAAAGGGGCCCAAAAATTAAAAGGAAAAAATCGCAAAAAATTGGTATTGTGGGGGTTGACATACTTTTTTGTTTTATTTTTCGATCCGGGGAATGGTTTGGGGAACGATTAAGATATATCCTGGTTTCTGAAAAGTGAAAGCGGGGACAAACAAATTTTAAAAAATTAAAGCCGGGGCAAACTGATGTGGCTAGAGCAACAACAACAACAACAAAAAGTAATAATATCCAACCTTTATGTGTACTGTACTAAAAATTTACACTTTCCGCCCCCCCCCTCCTCCCCATGGGCCCTGTACTCTAGACCCCTCGCGGTTCACAATAGACTAGATGAGTAGTCCATCATAGCACAGCGGTGTTTATTAACCCTCATGAAAACTTGTATAAATTTTATTCATAAAATTGTTAGATCACGCCTCGTAATACATATGCACGTACTGTAATAGAGTATAATACGTGTATGTATGTGTTTTCCACATAAATGGGGCAAAAGCGTTGTTTTTCCGTATACTGCATTCATAACTTTATGGCCTTATATCTTTTTTATTGAAATGGGGAATTTCTTTGTCTTTTTCGCATACTGTTGTCCATGCATAGGGGCACATTTCTGAAAAGTTTCGCGCTTCAGATGCTGACATGATTATTACGTGAGGTAAAACAATAAAAAGATAAAAATTAACTTTTAGAAAAAATGAAAAAGTCAACTTTAACACTTAAAATTTAACCCGTACGGAATATTATTACTATTAAAAAGAATACCAAATTGTCGGAAATTTCATCATCTTTAATTTGATACCAAACTCAATGTATTTAAAACTTTTCTTCAACCAGTTGTGGTCAGAATACTAATTTTTGTAAAAGGGGCGGCTATTTTGGACGCCCCCACCTGTAGGGACCCTCCTGCAGCTGATCTGAAAAGTTGTCCGCCCTAGCGATGTTGGTTAGGGTCCATACAACCATGCTAGATAGGACAACTTTTTATATCTCGACATGTCAGGTCCACCCTACTTGCTCCCTAGGTAGAAGTGATCGTAATTAATTCGATCGCTCCAAAATTGATCGTTAATAAAGTCGGGACTCACAACCCCGCGCAAAGGTGCGTAAAGGGCCTGTCCCACAGAAGGCGATGGTTGTGGCGACAACCTATGCATGTTAGAACCTGCCAGAATCGTGTCAGAATCGTAGGTGACCGGAGATCATATACGTATCTACGATTCTGTCTACGATAGGCTACGACAACGACTTGCTTCCACGCAAACAATAGGCTAACAATAGCTGGTGTTCGATTATACAATAGCCTCGACTTTCGCGAATCTCGCGGCTCGACTTCTCTTGTCGCAGCTTAAAATCAACCAAAATATGAACTTGCGCGCTGTGGCGATCCTTGCGACTGACACAGGCAATCGAGTGTTTTCTACCTGATGGCGGCCTGTCGCCTTTTGGTTCGTGATAGTCCTCTCAGTCGCGCATCAAAATTTGGGTCGTGAGTGATTTTTGAAAATTTCAAAAATTAGCGGCGACTGTACAGTATCTGAATGGGAGGCCGATCCTGATTTTGGTAAATGTAGGTGGCGACAAAGACCGTAGCGGCTTAAATTTCACTGGGCGTTCTGTTCAGCGATGCGTGCAACGTACGCTGGAGCGCAGCAACCTACAACTGGCCGCCGTTCCGCTGTGCTAAACATGTTCGATCTGGCGACAATCTACGATAGCACCTTGTCGCGACAAGAGAAGACAGGCTACGGTCATTGACGTCAACCCAACTGACGCCGGCTATTGTTTAACTTGTTGAGAAACCAGCGGCGAACAGAATTTTTCTACGTATTTGTTGGCGACAGACGCAATAATTCACGATCTTATAGGCGATTGGACCTGCGCATGGTGGCGATGGGTACTAAAAAGTAGTTCGCATGTTGTCGCCACAACGATCGCCTTCTGTGGGACAGGCCCTTAAGTCATGGGGGAAATTCGTAAGTCCACATCCACGTTACCGCAATCCCTTGTGAAGTCGTCACGAAAACCTCAATATTATCTTCCGGGGAAGACTTTGCAGCGCCTGGCCGACCCAGCAACGCATCCCATTTGATTGAATTTCAAGTAACGATCATGGCAATTCGATCGTAATTAATTGATTGCAATGTGAACGATATCCAAGGACCGCGAAATTGGTCAGCGGGATGCGATTCGGTCTAACGTGTTTGTCAGTGCTTCTCATACAAGGGACTAGGTTCCATTGACTAAGATCAACTTTCGGTTCGAAATCGATCCAGAAGTTTGAGATCGTCCGGAGGGTGTCTAATCTACCAAGATTGTCGGAAGACCCTCCTTCTCAGGATACTAGGGTGTTAAGAAGAATTAAATCTTTCTTCGAGTCTATCGAACTTCCGTTTTCTGTCTGATTCTCCTAAGTCTGTCTACCTTTCAAAAGCGGTAGAGCACCTGTCTAGCAGTCTTGAAGTCTCGGGTTCGGTTCCCGATAGAATCCAATTCATGGGATTATGGTAGAGCTAGAAGCTCTCCCTACAATTTCGGAAGATTTCACGACAGCGCCAGTAGTCAATCGGAGATCTTTTCTGTCAGCAAAATTGGCGAGACCCACCGGTAGGGGCTCGGGATTGGTACCGGAGTCTCTTGGAAATGGGTCAACTTTCGACCACGTCGCAGTTGCCGGTGGATAAAATTTTCGGGCCAGACGTCGCAGCAGATCGTCCCTCAGAGTCGCGTCGCTTCGACCACTCCGTTGTATGAGTCTCCGTCAGAACCTAAGAAGGTTACGCACAGTACCGAGGGGATTTAGCCTCTTCCTCCATGGAGTTCGGTACTCACGAATCCGCACCGAGAGAATTTTAGATTCCTCTAACTAAGAGGAGGAGGAGGTGTTTGATACCAGATCATCGCTCCACCCTTGCAAGTGGTACTCAGATCGCGCTTCGATGATGTTGGTCAACGAAGCCGCGACGCATTAGACCCGTCTATCTGATCGGTCAAAGAAGACGTCCGAGTTGTTTCTTCAGATGAAGGAGACACCCTCGGAAGAGGAAGTTCCCTGTTCAGCTCAGACTCAACCGAGGCTGTCCGAGAGAGTCCGGGTTTTATCCTAAATACGATCCGTATGCAGGATTCGAATCGGAAGTAACACAGGGTCATATGGAATTCCTAATTTTAGATCTGACGAGAAACACATCCTTGAGTTAATCTCCCTAAAACTCACAAGGTAGAGTTAAGGGAACGACTGAGGTGAGAATTATCCTTCGTCCAGGAGGGCGAGGAGTCATTCCTTTCAGACATTATCTCCGATACTGTTTGGGACGACAGATAAACTACGGGTCAATAATCGGACCTCATGAACAAAGAAGATTCACTTGTAGTTGGTCTGATTGCTCCCGGAGTCAGATTGACGGAGTTCTAAAGAGCTGGAGTTTCGATTTCCGACAGGGTAGAATTTTTGTCTTGAAAAGTTTCATCCCGGGCGGTCTCTCAATTGCGACCTCTTTCCCACCAGACGGATAGAGACCACAGGGAATAGATTTTGAGGAAACTTAGGGGCAAGAATGTCTTGTTCCCAGATATACTGGACAGGATTCCGGTGGACTCATAATCCCGTTGCGGTCAGGATTTTGCAGAGGCCGAGAAGAAGGATAAGGAACTTCAGAGAAGGTCAGAGAGGTTTGGAAACAACCTCCGAGACCGATGATCAGGGTGGTAGAGGCGGTGACAGGAATAGTTCAGCTCCGCTTCAAACTCTCACCCTTTCTTTTGTAGGGGAGGGAAGCGCCAGAGGTGACTTTCCGCCAACGTTGGGGAAATATGGGTCCGGTGAAATGCCGACTCCGGAGATTTCCTCCGATTTGGAGATCGATCACAAACGATTGTTATCCTTCAATGATCAGAGTCGGTCTCATAATAAACCTCGAGGAACCTCTACCCGGGGGTGTCCTCAGGAGTCATCCACCCAACCTCTCGCAGACATGCCAAGTTAAACAAAAAAAATTGCGTGAGATCATGATTCACATCGTGTTTGAAAGCGGTGTGCATGCGGCGCGCGTTACCACATGTGCGCGCGCAGTAGTAATTTGTACACAAAAGAGGCGCGCGCGCACGCTACACACGTTTCACGTAGTAAGCTATCTTGCATATAACGATCGCCTGCTCGCACTAATTGCAATTGATACACGAATAACCTGCCGATATTTAGGGTTTTGAGACTCCAAAATGGTAAAAAATCTATAATAATGCTACTTTTTCCCATTTTGCGTGAGAAATGGGGTGTTCTGCGTGAGATCGTGAGACGGACCCGAAATGCGTGATTCTCACGCAAGATGCGTGAGACTTGGCATGTATATGCTCTCGACGTGCCGTTTGTCTTGGAGCACAGCTCAAGGGAGGCAATAGAGGAAGTCACAATCTACCCACAATTGTGCCTATCTCCTATATTCTTTTTCCCCAAGCGCGGAGGTTCGATTCGTGTGATCCTCAACATAAAGACCATCAACAGACTCACAGTTTTAGGCTTCATCATCTATTGAAAGAAATAGGAGTTGATTCCAACCTATCTAGGGACTCAACCGGACATCGCGAATCATCTAACGAGACCCAGTTTGGAGATAGTAGAAGATCCGATCCGCCTAACGGGGTCTCTGATCATGTTGAGAAGGGTTCAAGCGATAATATGACAAGGATGTTTATGATAACTATCGAAGTTATTAGTCCTGGTTCCCTAAATGGCAGACTACTAACGTGACCTCTCAGTTTCGGCTCTTGAAACTTTTCAGTCAGAATTTCAGTTCGCCTCCGTAGAGGATTCCCTTTCTAGTGGAGATCACCTATCCACCTTTGGGTGGATAAGGAGTTCACTCTTCAAGGAAGACAATTTGCGCTCCTCCTTCCTTCAGTCACGTTGACCACAGATGCGTCACAGTTAGGAGGGAGAGGTAATTATCGAGGTCTCTTGACTTCGGTGATGTGGAATCTCCGAGACCTTGCCACACATCAACGCTTTGGAGCGTCCAACAGTGTGGAAGTTTCTTCCCCTTTTCAAGGACCTTTGCAAGGACCGGACATTTCCGATTCAAACGGACAACACGGGAGTGATGCCTTACATCACTCGCCAAGGAGGTTCACTCTTCCTGAAATTGAGCAGAGTAACCTTGCAACTCTGGGTCTGGTGCAACAGCGAGAACGTCGGTCCAGTCGCTTCGCACATACCGGAAATGAAGAACGTTATAGCCATTGTTCCGTCGACAGGAAAGTGACTCCCATCAGAGTGGTCACTGTCTCCCCGGATCTTCACGCAGCTAAGTCGCAAGTTCGACCTCAGTTAGACTTCTTCGCGTCAACAATGAACATCCGTATTCCGAAGTTATATTCAAGATAGGGGAGGTGACGGGGATTACTTGGGACGCGGTCTCAATTCCCGGAACAGGTCGGAAGTCTTATGCTTCCTCCCTTTAGTCTTTTTCCGTTTGTCCTTAGGAAGGATTTGGAAGGACAGGGCGTCGGTGATTCTCATCACTCCTCTCTGGCCAAGCCGGGCATGGTTGCGGGAGTTTTCTCCCTCTGTTTGGCAGAGGAACCATGGCACTTGTCGTGGTGCGAGAACTTAGTATACCAGCGGTGGTTAGGGATAATTCTCGAGCACCTGATACATCTTATATTAACTGTTCAGCCGCTATAGCGAATTCAGTCCGAGCTACAGAGCTCTACGATCGCGCTCCTCTCTGCTAGTAGAAAGTAGGAGTGTATCCATTAGAAAAGTTTTCTCTTCCAAACTGTAAACTTTTTATTGGTTCCGAGAGAAACCTTTCTCCCGTCCGTAGCGGACTTCATCATCGCTCGCTCGACGAGGGTAATTCGTTGTTTACCCTAGGTGGATATAGAGCAGCTATTTCAGCTATTTTTCTAAGTTTAGACGATGGATCGTCAGTTTCAACTGTTCCTCAGTTATCAGTTCTTCTTAGTTCTCTGTCCCTTAAGAGACCCTAATTCAGACCTCAGGTCCCTTCTTGGAGTTGCCGCGAGTGCCTCAGGCCCTACCTAACACTCCTTTGCACCACTGTTTCTGCGTCTTGTCTAAATGAAGAGCTTGATTCCAAAAGGCGCTAAATCCACTTTTGACCAAAATGGATTTTATAGGTTAATTAAGTGCATCTTAGGCATGGGAATCAAATGCAGTATATTGGATAAAAAAATATTTTTTGGAAGTTTGAAAAAAATTGGTCACAAATATGAGTTTTATTCCAAAAGGAGCTATCCAAAACGGTTTTATTCCAAAAGGCGCTAAATCCACTATGGTCATTTAGGATTTGTTTATTTAACCACTTTACCTAACAAAATACAATTAGATCTTTTAGCACATGTTGTGGCTACCAGCCTCCATCATCCGTGCAAAATTTTTAGATTATTAGAATAGTTTTCATAATTTTATGAATATTTTTGGATTTAGCTCCTTTTGGAATAAAACATCGAAAATCCCGGTCTTGAAAAAGATAAGATATTAAAAAAGCAAAAAAAAAAAATATATTTTCAAAATTTAAACATCAGAAAAGTTGTATCTATACTCTGGTAGAATATTTATGTGTTTCGTTTTGAATTTCATTTATTTATAGGCTTTAAATCTACAAAAATCGGCATCAGACGGAGGTTTTATTCCAAAAGGCGCTAAATCCATGGGAATTGAAATTATAAAAATTTCTTAAAAATTGAAATTGATAGATAGATTTTTAAAAACGTGATTTAATTATTCGAATACGATAGCTTTATCATATATATCAAAATAAACTTACAATGGATAAGATAAAATGGTAAATTAAAAAAGTGGATTTAGCGCCTTTTGAAATCAAACTCTTCAAATACGACTATAAAGAAGTACTCCCTGATTGCGATAGTGTCAGGACAACGCAAAGTTCGTTGCACGCTCTTTCTATTTCAACGAGTCACATACGTTGAGAAAATGGAGGTGTTCGTCTTATCCATAATGCCATGTTTTTTAGCGAAGAATCAGACAGAGTTTTCCAGGACTGTAAAAATTTTCTACGTCCTTTAAAACTGAAATTCTCATCGATGCACGTCGACAGAGTGCGGTGCCCGGTGAAGGCATTTAATGATTCCTGAAAAATGTCAAAAAGTTTTATAATCTGACCAACCTTGTGTTATATCCAGGGAATCTTTCGGACCAGTATCGAGAAGTACTATCTCGAGATAGTAGCAGCTATCAAAGCTGCGGACCCGAGGGCCAGGGTACCTGGCTCTATCTTAGGACCCACGATACGAAGTGTATCAGCCTTTCGTGGGCTTAATATCAGGGAATTTCCGTGGAGGAAATATGTAAGACGGATTATTGGGGAAGTTTCTGCGATGGAAGGAAATTTTTTCTATGTTCCCATCATGGCGGCGGCGTCATCCATGACCAACTAAAACTGTAGATGTTGCCCGCCCACTGTCGCTTCGGTGCTGGTCAGTATAGCAAAGTAGGCAAATATATCATTCTTTTGAAGTAAATCATAAAAAATTATCACTAATTTTATTATTTACAATAAAGAATTATATATTTGCCTACAATCCCGCCCTCCTTCCCCCGTTCCATCACTACATGGAAGTTTTAGGGTGGTATGAGACAAGAGGAGGATTTATGGGAAGGCTTTTGCCGAGTACTTTATCGTAAGAGGGCGCCCTTCTTATAGTGGGAGGGATGATAGGAGACAATAGACCAAAATTTTCGGGGTTAAAGTTTCGGTAGGTTGGGCGATTCGCGGACAAATAGCAAAGTAAGCAAATATATAATTATTTATTGTAAATAATAAAATTAGTGATAATTTTTATGTTTGTTATCATGATCATTATTTATCCGTCGAGGAGTTGAACCGCTGTTTGATTTCGTTGGCATGCCAAATTGAATGTGCGCATATCTCAGCTGAATGCGCGTATGTAGTTGGCCTTCCTTAGAGCAACACGCGAAGCTGTTGACGCCCTCTACGTTCGTTGCCCTATATGTAGCCCAATCCATATATGGTACACATGAGTAAATGATATGCACACAAGGTTTTTTGGGAAGGCGTACTAAAGATGAGGTCATTTTTATTGATGGAAAATGGTCATATAAAATCATTTAATGGTTTTATGTTGCTGTTTAATGAATAAATATGTGCTTTAAGTCCTACTCTTTCATAATTTATCATTTAGTTGAAGATTAGACAGTTTGGCGTATTTTTTTAGGAATCTTTTTCGTAATTTTGTACATCTACTAAATCACGCCTACAAAAGTGGTCTCTTTTGTCATAGTCTCGCTCAAGGATTCTTGATTTTTGTTTGAGCTGACAACATTTTCTATAAGTCCCTTATACCCCCGTCACACTGAGCTCGTTCCTACTACGTCCTTGCAAATTTTGCCGAACGGGCATAGTCTGTGTGTAAACTGCAAGAATTGGACGTAGTAAATACTCTTACGATCTGTTTACGTACTTCATGGACTAGCTCGGTCGGATTTCCAAAAAAGTGTTCAAAAAAATCGCGGCGCCCATCTTGTCCTAAAATTTAACGGGGGTTGCAACGCCTTGAAACGAGATGGACGTACTACAAACGAAATTGCCGTACTTAAATCGTTCTAAAAGATTGTGCTGGAAACGTCATACAAACGAGCATTGTATATCAATTTATTCAAGTTCTAAAATTAAACGTAGTGACAACGTTCCTTAACACGGGTAGGACTTACTCTGAACGAGAAGGACGTACTACGAACATACGTTTCAATTTTAAACAGAACGGCATGTCATAATTCCCGTCACACTGAGCTAGTTTCTCACTGCGTTCTAGGTAGTTCTTGGTGAACGGGCTCAATCTGTTTACACACGGACTGAACGTAGTGCAGACCTTTTAGAATCTAGTACAGACCGTTTACAATCGGTTACGAACTTGGCGAACGGGCCCGAACGGAGAGAACGGAAAGGCATTCCGATTTTTTTGAACATGTTCAAAAAAATCGTACTGGCTTCAAGTTCTAAAATTAAACGTTGTGACAACGTTCCTTAAACGGGTAGACTTACTCTGAACGAGAAGACGTACTACGAACGTGGGTACCTAACTTTTATCATGCTGCGCATAGGCACTTTTAGTGACCGTTTGGACGTGCTACGAACGGTATAGAGTGAACGAGCAGTTTACTCGCTCTGAACTGGATAACAACGTATTGCGGACGCGATAAAGACGGAATTGACGTAACGAGAACTATTTATGAACTGCCTAGCATCGTATTCAAGAAATTATTTTTCAAAGTTTTAAGTTCCAACCCGACCAAAGCCCGTTCAGCATTTTTTAACGGGCAAAAACGGGCAAGAACGTTATAGAACGACCTCAGTGTGACGGCCCTTATACCCCCGTCACACTGAGCTCGTTCCTATTACGTCCTTGCAAATTTTGCCGAACGGGCAAAGTCTGTGTTGCAAACTGAGTGGACGTAGTAAATACTTCTTACGATCTGTTTGGGAACTTCATGGACTAGCTCGGTCGGATTTCCAAAAAAGTGTTCAAAAAAATCGGGCGCCCATCTCGTCCTAAATTTAACGGGGTGGCAACGTACCTGAAACGAAATGGACGTACTACAAACGAAATTGCCGTACTTAAATCGTTCTAAAGATGTGCTAGGACGTCATACAAACGAGCATTGTATATTAATTATTCAAGTTCTAAAATTAAACGTAGTGACAACGTTCCTTAAACGGGTAGGACTTACTCTGAACGAGAAGGACGTACTACGAACATACGTTTCAATTTTTAAACAGAACGGCATGTCATAATTCCCGTCACACTGAGCTAGTTCTCAATGCGTTCTAGGTAGTTCTTGGTGAACGGGCTCAATCTGTTTACACACGGACTGAACGTAGTGCAGACCTTTTAGAATCTAGTACAGACCGTTTACAATCTGTTTACGAACTTGGCGAACGGGCCGAACGGGAGAAACGGAAAGGCATTCCGATTTTTTTGAACATGTAAAAAAATCGTACTGGCTTCAAGTTCTAAAATTAAACGTAGTGACAACGTTCCTTAAACGGGTAGGACTTACTCTGAACGAGAAGGACGTACTACGAACGTGGTACCTAACTTTTATATCATGCTGTGCATAGGCACTTTTAGTGACCGTTTGGACTGTGCTACGAACGGTATAGAGTGAACGAGCAGTTTACTCGTTCTGAACTGGATAACAACGTATTCGCGACGCGATAAAGACGGAATTGACGTAACGAGAACTATTTATGAACTGCCTAGCATCGTATTCAAGAAATTATTTTCCAAAGTTATAAGTTCCAACCCGACCAAAGCCCGTTCAGCATTTTTTTTTAAAACGGGCAAAAACGGGCAAGAACGTTATAGAACGACCTCAGTGTGACGGCCCCCTCAACTACGAGTCCTTTAAATTTTAACTTTGCTGTGATAATTAAAACGATTTCCATCGACAGAATTTTGGAATGTCTGTTTTTGAAGAGCGTTAATTTAACACGTGAGCCTATGGGCGTCTATTTACTCGTGTGCCCCCTGTACTCCGGGCGGACAATGAGCACGATATCATAAAACAGCGTTCTATTTTTAGACTGAACTCATCTCTCGGAGATCGTGGAGAATCACTGCCCGGAATCAAAACGGACGGGCCTTACAAATCTTGCTTTCACAAACTGGATAATCGCCGTTCTGGATTGAAACCGGCGAGTAGAGAAGTTACAAGCGATTACCAAATCGCGACTCGGGATTATGACAGTTATTTGTGCTCCCCTTTGGTCCCAGATGTACCAGCTTTTCGTGTTGGCGATGCAGGGGCAATAAAAAAAAATAAAAAAAAATCGAAATACAACACCCTGCGTAGCCGTACCTTCAACAAGATGGGACAAGATAGTCTGAGAATTATCGGCTATTGACGTTTCAGCCCGTAGCGGCATGAGACTTGCTATTTACCAAGGCTGTTTGCTATAACAGCTCTAACTGAATCGGAAAATTAAGACTGTCTTCTACTGACAGAAATCTAGTGCTGGAATCACTCTAAAAAATAACCGACTTGCAATATGAACAAGATACAAGGTCGGCTCTGCTCTGTACGAGATTGAGGAGAAACAATGAAACAATGAACGCCCTCGGTATTGAGAGAGAGGCAGCCAAACTTCTCGCCAGGCTACCCTGCGAGGGCAAAGACTTGTTTAAGGGTAAGTTCCAAAAAGTTTTAGATGATTCTTTTTCTGCCAGCTCAACGGCCGATAAGACGTTTTACAAGCTTAGCTCAGCCTCAGGCCATAAACCTAGATCTAGCTCATCGGGCTTTAAGCCCATTCAGCCTAGACAAAAGTCTTCATCGAATAATCATAATTTCACCAGCTACTCTCGTCCCCCTAATGACTCTAACGCTAGGCGTGGGGGAGGGGATAACCGCAGAAGATCGCAAAGCTGTCGCGGGTCTCGAGGTGGTGGGCGTGGACGCCAGCCCCGATTCCAGTTCCAGTGCACTGATTTCAAGGGCCTTGGTGACAATCAGCACATTTGACAATCAATTAAAGCTAGTTCTAACCCTCCCCCCCCCTCCCACCATGTCCCAGTCGGGGGAGGTTAACTCTTTGGCTGCGGAACTGGGAAAAGATAACTCGAGACAAGTTCGTTCTCGACATAATAAGTTCAGGGTTCAATCTAAATTTTCCAAATATCCATCATGTCTCCCTTTTCCGTCGACAGACGCCCACTCCCAGGGACCCCATTCGGCTAAACTCATTACGAACAGAAATGCAATCTCTGCTAATGAAAGGGGTAATAGTTCAAGTTCCGGACAACAATTCCCTCCTCCTGTGCCCGGTGTTTCTAGTAGAAAAAACGCTGGTGGGGGGGTGGGGGGGGGCTTCCGCATGGTTCTCACCTACATTTGTAAGTAGTAGAATATTCAATAATTGCTTCCAAACCACACTTTCAAAATAGAGTCTCTCTCAACCTTCCTGCCCCTAGTAAAATCTCACGAAAGGGCAGTCACAATAGACCTTCAAGATTAGTATTATCACATCCCGATGGCCCACGAGGCTCACAGAGGTACCTGGGATTCAAAGTAAAAAAAAAAAATGTTACCAATTCAAGGCTCTCCCATTCGGGTTAAAACCCGTTCCAAGAATTTTTCTCCCGCTTAGTTCAAATAGTAGCGGCAAAATTAAGAAGGCGAGGAATTACAATTTTTTTGTTACCTCGACGACCGGCTTCTTCTCGGCCCGTCAAAAGCTGCCCTCAAAGCCAATATAGAGATAGTGATCCAATTAACAAGAACTTGGGCTTCATGGTAAACGAAAAGAAATTGAAGCTCACGCCAACGACCACCCCAGAATTTCTGGGGGCCAGAATAAATTTTCCATGCCTAGTTGTACGCCCATCCCCCCTCAGGGTGGAAAAATTCTAGCATTGGGAGCAAGGCTTTGCTCAACCTGCTTCTCATCTGCCGAGACCTGGCAAGTTTTTCTAGGCCTACTCGCGAGCCTGATAGACCTCATCCCACAATGCGGACGTCACATGAGACCTCTTCAGCTCCATTTCTTGAGACACTTCAAACCTAGCGTCCATCCCAAGAAGCATCCCATTCCACTACCGACCAAAATAAATCAATCGGTCCAGCAATGGGCTTCCCATCGCTTCCTGAATGAGGGAAAGAAGACCCTAAAGACCATACCAACCCTCACTCTGACAACAGATGCGTCAATGCTTGGCTGGGGGGCTCACATGGGAAATCTCGAAGCCTCAGGCCAATGGAAATCGAGAGAATCGGCCCAACACATCAATGTTCTCAAGATGAGGGCAGTTCCCTTACAAAAAAAGAATATCGGTATACGTACCTGAAACGAAATGGACGTACTACAAACGAAATTGCCGTACTTAAATCGTTCTAAAGATGTGCTAGACGTCATACAAACGAGCATTGTATATTAATTATTCAAGTTCTAAAATTAAACGTAGTGACAACGTTCCTTAAACGGGTAGGACTTACTCTGAACGAGAAGGACGTACTACGACATACGTTTCAATTTTTAAACAGAACGGCATGTCATAATTCCCGTCACACTGAGCTAGTTCTCAATGGCGTTCTAGGTAGTTCTTGGTGAACGGGCTCAATCTGTTTACACACGGACTGAACGTAGTGCAGACCTTTTAGAATCTAGTACAGACCGTTTACAATCTGTTTACGAACTTGGCGAACGGGCCGAACGGGAGAAACGGAAAGGCATTCCGATTTTTTTGAACATGTTAAAAAATCGTACTGGCTTCAAGTTCTAAAATTAAACGTAGTGACAACGTTCCTTAAACGGGTAGGACTTACTCTGAACGAGAAGGACGTACTACGAACGTGGTACTAACTTTTATACATGCTGTGCATAGGCACTTTTAGTGACCGTTTGGACTGTGCTACGAACGGTATAGAGTGAACGAGCAGTTTACTCGTTCTGAACTGGATAACAACGTATTCGCGACGCGATAAAGACGGAATTGACGTAACGAGAACTATTTATGAACTGCCTAGCATCGTATTCAAGAAATTATTTTCCAAAGTTATAAGTTCCAACCCGACCAAAGCCCGTTCAGCATTTTTTTTTAAAACGGGCAAAAACGGGCAAGAACGTTATAGAACGACCTCAGTGTGACGGCCCCCTCAACTACGAGTCCTTTAAATTTTAACTTTGCTGTGATAATTAAAACGATTTCCCCGTTCAGCATTTTTTAACGGGCAAAAACGGGCAAGAACGTTATAGAACGACCTCAGTGTGACGGCCCCCTTATACCCCCGTCACACTGAGCTCGTTCCTATTACGTCCTTGCAAATTTTGCCGAACGGGCAAAGTCTGTGTGCAAACTGAGTGGACGTAGTAAATACTTCTTACGATCTGTTTGGGAACTTCATGGACTAGCTCGGTCGGATTTCCAAAAAAGTGTTCAAAAAAATCGGGCGCCCATCTCGTCCTAAAATTTAACGGGGTGGCA
>CALNVZ010000598.1:0-12708 GCA_940671915.1 Paracentrotus lividus | reverse complement strand
GTATGAGACGAGGCCAGAAGTCGAAGATTTTTTCCTTCTTAGAAATGTCTCAGAAATGTCTCCGAATCTCGGAAACGTCTCCTCAAGCCTAAAGTGAGATACCACCTTTAACATTGGGATTAGAGTTAGTACTTGGGTAAGAGTTGTGGTTGTATAAGGTAATGACTATGATTAGGTCGAATGTTAGGAAGTCAGGGAATCAGATTATGGAAACATCAGTAACACAGAGTCAATCACAGTGTGTCCAAACAGTTTAAAACTGTGGAAACGTGCTACACACAAAATACACACACACACACACAATCTTCGCATTTATGAAGTACTCGAATACCGTGTTCACAGAGTCGACTGTGTGAATTTAGCCCATTTCCACAATGTCGATCGGTCCTGGAAACATTACGGCAAAATGTAAACACACTATTTAACAGTGTGTTCACATTGTGTTCACACTGTGGGACGCTTTTTTTTTTTTTTTTTAATCTTTTTTTTTCCCACTGGGAAATATGAAAGGTTAATTTTTGTTCTTGATATTGTGAAAGTCGTACATATTGGTTCACAGAAATTGATCAAATCAGTTCTAAGCCAATATTTGCTTTTTGAGCGTTGGCGATAATCAGGATCTGTAAATAAAGATAACTTACACGCAATTTTTCATCGTATCAGAAGACAGTTGATCAGTCACCTCTTTCAAATTATACAAAACACATTGGGTATACATCTTTTAACGTATCAGGACATCTCCCCCGGAGGACAACTCCCCCGGGGACAACTCCCGGAGGACAGCTCCCCCGGAGGACAACTCCCCCGGGACAACTCTCCCCGGAGGACAAATCCCCCACAGGACATCTCCCCGGAGGACAGGTCCCCAAGAGATAACTCCCCCGCGAGGACATTCTCCCCCGATGAAAACTCCCCCGGAGGACAGTCCACACGAGGACTATTCCCCCGGTTCAACTCCCCCAGATGGACAACCTCCCCGTGAGGACAACTCCCCGCGAGAGTCAACTCCCCTGGAGGACCAACTCCCGGAGGACAACTCCCCGTGAGGACAACTCCCCGGAGGACACTACCCCCGCAGCAACAACTACCCCGCAGGAACATCCCCCGTGAGACAACTCAACCATTCGCGCAGAAATCCAATGCAACTCGTTTGTTTGCTCCATTTGCTTTTTTTTGTGTTTTTTTGTTGTTGTTGTTTATTTTTAACCGAAATAGCCATTCATGGTTTACTACAAATCATTTGGCAATTTTTGTTTTTCCGGCGACAGGTGTTAAAGTTTGGCAGCTGTAGATGCGTACCTGCTATTGAACCGAATTTTTCGACAAAAGAGAGAGAGAGAGATATCAACTTCAGAGCTTAAATCACTCATAGGAAGATGATTGATTAGATTTTAAGTATGTAGGTCAATTGGTCAGGCCCGTAACTAGATTTTTGCGGTAAGGGGTTTCGAAACTCTGAAAAATGATCCTTTTGAAGGATTGAGTTCTTGAGCGCAAAGCGCGAGCCGAAATTTTTTAAATAAAAGTGACCCGAAGCAGTATATTTTTTACTTTATGTCTACTTTTGTTTTTATTCTTTTAAAACGGTGGACGATCATATTCTTTTAGTCAGTCCCACAAAAAAAAGAAAAAAAAAAAAACAATTTTCAAGCGCGAATTCGTCAAGTGAAAATTTTATATCACACCTCTCAATTATATACAAAAAGTATAGGTAACATAATCTGATTACCAGGGTTTTGTTTTGTTTTGTTTTGGCTTGTTTCGGCAAAGTTTTAGAATTATAAATTTTCATCGGATTATGTTGACGGAAATACAGAAAATTGGTTGATATACGCGAGTGTTTTAATTGTATCTAATTCTGGAGATATTTCATACCAACACTAGTTGCAATAACACCCTCTTATGAAGCCGGATGACACGGCATGCAATGCAAAAGCTGATGCAAGTGCATACTTATGAACACACACCATTCAGATTAACAATTGTTCTTAAATCTATACCAAGACATGGATTGCCATTACTTATTACTTGAAAATGACAAAACCAAGTATGATGTTGGAAATTCAGTTTTGTGAATTTCTTTTTTGATAAATAAAAACTGTTCTCGTTAAACTTTTGCGCCCATTCTAATATTGTTAGGTGTGATTAATATTAATGAAAGTTATTTATCGTGGACTTTTACCCCCCCCCCCTTGCTGAGACGACTAAGAGATATGTAGGCCAACTATCCTTGAGCTTCATATTTAAGTTCCCCATTTAGGCATCCTTCCTGTTTTTCAACATTCTTTTCATTTTCTTGCATTTCATTAATTTCCTTTCTGAGGTCACATTCGTTGGTGGTACCCTCTGAATCTGCCAACCTAACAACCTTATTGAGGAAGAGTAGCATTCAGATTTGAGAGGGTGGTTCCAATGGATATGATGCTATGTAAACCAACCTTCCCATCCTCGCCTTGTCATTAAGAAGGGTTACTCCATGCGAAAAGTTATTAATAATTGTAACAGAAAGAAAAACCAAGGGGTTGGCAATAAAATCAATAGTATAAAGCATTAAAGTGAGGAAGATGTCATCAGGGAGTTGTCTTGGGGACCTATTCCTCCGGGGAGGATGTCCTCCGGAGAAGTTGTCTCCAGGGGATGTTGTCCTCGGGGGTTGTCCTCCCCGGGAGGTAGCTGTCCTCAGAGGTGTTGTCCTCCGGGGAGTTGTCCTCCAGGGAGTTGTCCAGGGGAAGTTCTCCTGGGAGTTGTCCTAGGGGAAGCTGTCCTCCGGTGGACTCGTCCTGGGGGACCTGATCCTCGGGAGATGTCCTGCGGGGGACCTGTCCTCCGGAGGAGCTGTCCTCCGGGGGAGTTGTCCTCCGGGGGAGTTGTCCTCAGGGGAGCTGTCCTCCGGGAGTTGTCCCCGGGGGAGTTGTCCTCCGGGGGAGATGTCCTAGAACCATCTTTTAAATATCATTTTGTCACAAGACAATTTGAAATTAAATTGTCTAAATTCTAAAATACACATGACTTATTGCTATACCATACCTTAAAATGCAAATTGATCATTAAAAAATTCTCATGGTTTGGAATGCGACGTCAACACGTATTTGTTTTCACTTAAAAACAAAAGGTTATATAAATGGCTTTGTTAAATAACTTGACGGTTAATTTTAGCTATTTTCATCTTTCGGCCTACGATTGCGTAACGCGCTAAGTAATCCTATTTTTAATATGGTAAATGGGTTGTAACATTGCTCATGACCCCTGAATATTTTGGAGGTTAGTATATTAACTAGGCAATCCCAAAACCTAAAAAGTGATTATTCTATTTTACACATCATTTTTTAATCAGCTCATTTACACAGGCCTTATGTGTCATATTAATGTCAATATGGCCTACTGATTTAGTGATATATAAATACAGCCCTACCACAATATGAAAAAGTAAATACAAACATTCAGATAAATCATTAACATTTATTCAACCCATCAAAAAGCAGACATTGAACACAATATAGATATTTTTTTAAATGTTTACACAACCTCCTCTGGATGGAGCGAAAATATTATGGGATATCATGCTAATCATGTGACAAGTAGAGCTGCTGCTAAATTTTTCCTCTCCAAATTATTCATTTTTGTGACAGTGAACTGTGTTGCCGGTTTATGGTGAGTTTTTCGACCATCGCATAGGAAATATTTGCAAAACAAGGGACATCAAGACCTATTATTTGGGATGTTTGTTAACCACACGCGGAGTTCGCTTCTGTAGGGAGGATTTCTCTTTGAAGTAAGTTAAGGAACTATTAATCATTTGCTGTCTTGCGAAAATGTATACCATTACATACAAAAGTATGAAGTGAATTGAAAATCAAATTTTGTTCTTCCTCAAATTAGTTCCTAGTCATGAAAATCTCTAATTTGTAGTATGTGCGGTATGGATGACGGAACCATAAGGTTCCATGAGTGGGTGCATGATGTCTCAAAGTTCTAGGATTTCAAAACGCAATCGAAGTTACAGTAAGACGTAATGCTTAAGGTACCATCCCGCAAAACCTAGGAATATAATTTGTTTCGTTTAAAATGTGTGTTGTATAACAATTCAACATTATTTTGTCTCGGACATTCAATTGACTAAATTTTGGTTACTGTACATTAACCAAATAAAGAGAGATGAGGGAGGGAATTGGAGTTTATAGAATGTGAGCCGATTGAATAGAGTTGCTAAATAAAATAGATACAAACAAACTTAATTTTACTTCTTTTTTTTTAAAGTGAACTTGAAAGAAAAATCGTCCTTAGATACAAAAAGAAACCATTACATAAATTTAGTTAAAAATGTGTTACTCATAAATGTCGAAATTTCATGTATATCCTCTTAAAACATCAATCATGAAATGATTCTGAATTCAATTAATAATCAATGATTCTCAAATTTGTATATAAAAAGGTAATCTACGAACCCCGTTATTCAGTTTATCATAAACCATAACCCTTAACCATTTTTTCACCTTCTTGATTTGTTATTATTCACGTACATTATATTTTCTACATTATGTCCACCTCGCTTCTTGCTGATGGTTCTGAAAATATTATCACTTTTTTTTTTTTTTTTTGAAGTAAGAGAAGACGTAGGGTTTAAAGTAACGTTTTTATATGTTATATTAAAGAAAAAATGTCACTTTGAAATACAAAAATGGATAAATGTACCGCAATTTTTTATTATTTTCTTTTGGGCAGATGATTATATGTGCCAAAGTTTTTCCATTTTCTTTTGAAATGTATAAATAAGATAATCATATGACTTCATTACATTAACCTGATATTATTTCTAAGGTGTCTACAATATACATGTTTTTATTATTAATAATCGCTCTCAATAACTGTGATTTGAAAAAAGAAAAAAACAACAACAACAACAACATCAACAACAACAAACATAAAATTTAGGGGCCGGGCGTTTCTTTTTATGCCCATCGCGTACGAAATGAAAAATATGGTATATTCTATTTTTCCCCATTATTATCAACACTTTTATTTTAGATACTGAATCACATTTTTATTTAGACTAATTGCTCCAACATTTTATTTAACTACCTTAGGTACTCCCATCATGGGGATTAACACAGATGGCGAGGAGGTGACAAACTCACCCAACACGAAAGGACTTGAGGGATTTGAGGTGAGCAATATTCACCGAAAGTGAATGAATCTAAATGGAGAGTAGTAACAACATTAAAGAAAGAGAGGGGCAAAGACAGAGAGAGAGAGAGAGAAGGATAGAGAAGGTGGTGAAGAAAGAGAACGGGTTTAGGGTTATCATTTTCTCCCAGCAGTTAACTGCGATAATAAATTTTTGTTGAAATGAGAATTATTATGTTGTTTGAAATCAACTAACATGATATGTCTTGAACGACTAAGAAATGTATGCTTATTCATATTTTATTTAATACAATTGATAATACACGTTGGAGGGTAGTCCGGTTTAGTTATAAGAACTGCTTTACAATGGAGCCCTCCATGTGCGTCGCAAAAGATATATAAACAAAAAGAAAGTTCCCCCTATTTCAAATATCAAGAATTTTTTTAATAGGAGGAGTTCAAAAAATCTAATTATATGTCCATGTAGGGAATTTAATTAGCAACCATGGGAGTGAATTTTAGGAAAAAATCATGTTGTCATGCTTCAGTAAGGAATGGTTGAATGCAAAAATGTCATTTTTTGAAGTTCGCAAGCCTAAAATCACAACTTTGATTCAATGATATCGGACAAATTTTTAGATTTTAAACATTTCACGCATCAGAATGTACGCAAAACGTGCTTCTAAACATACGCAAAGGACGTTTGCGTAAAATTTTACGGTTGAGTGAGCATTCAGCAAAAATGCCATATCTGCGATTTTTACTTCTTTGCCATGGTAAAATTGATCAAATATGATGGGATTCATATCTAGGAAGAGTCTTTTTAACTTTTGCAAAAAATTTAAATCAATTCACGGTTGAATGAACACCAGAAAATACCATGTGAAAAACACTAAGTAAGTATTCTTTCCATTTTGTACACTAAAAATCATGTGAATATCTGTTTTTGTATTATTTTTATGACCGGTGCACGTGTGTACATGATCCTATTGCATTTATTAAAACTTTCATGCTTCAGTGAGCACGTGGCACTGGAAAAGCTGTTTTTTATGTAGAGACAAAAATTAAATTGCTTACTTTGCTTAACCATAACAATTCGTTTGAAAGTATTCATTTGATTTCATTTTCGCAAAAATCCCGATTTTTTATGCTTCAGTGAACACAAGACATGAGAAATACATGAAAAAGGGAAGAAAGTTTATGGCCCTGGCACGGCCTAATGGTAAGTCCGATTCTCAATTTGACCAGAGTTCTTGTTAGTTAATGACTTCTTAAAGATTTGTGCCGAATTTCAAGAATTAACTCACAGTATAACGACCCAAAAAATTACAATGAAATTGGGCAATATTTGACTTTTGTTCACTATTGATTTCCTCCCCATTGACTTTACGTATAGAGTTTGAACATAAAGTGAACAAACGTCAATATTGCTCATTTTCATTGTCAATTTTTTGTTCGTTATGTTGGGAGTTAATTCCTGAAACTTGGCACAAATCTTTAAGAAGTCATTAACTAACAGGAACTTTAGTCAAATTGAGAATCGGACTTACCATTAGGCCGTGCCAGGGCCATAAACTTTCTTCCTTTTTCATGTTTTTCTCATGTCTTGTGTTCACTGAAGCATAAAAATCGGGATTTTTGCGAAAATGAAATTAAATGAATACTTTCAAACGAATTGTTATTGTTAAGCAAAGTTAGCAATTTAATTTTGGTCTCTAAATAAAAAAACAGCTTTTCCAGTGCCACGTGCTCACTGAAGCATGAAAGTTTTAATAAATGCAATATGATCATGTACACACGTGCACCGGTCATAAAAATAATACAAAAACAAATATTCACATGATTTTTAGTGTACAAAATGGAAAGAATACTTACTTAGTGTTTTTCACATGGTATTTTATGGTGCTCATTCAACCGTGAATTGATTAAAAAATTTTACAAAAGTTAAAAAGACTCTTCCTAGACATGAATCTCATCATCTTTGATCAATTTCACCATAAATAAAATGTAAAAATCGCAGTTTTTGCATTTTTTGCTGCATGCTCACTCAACCGTGAAATTTTACGCAAATGTCCTTTGCGTATGTTTGGACGCACGTTTTGCGTACATTCTGATGCGTGAAATGTTTAAAATCTAAAAATTTGGTCCGATATCATTGAATCAAAGTTGTGATTTTAGGCTTGCGAACTTCAAAAAATGACATTTTTGCATTCAACCATTGCTCACTGAAGCATGACTTCATGATATTCCCTAAAATTCGCTCCCATTGTAGCTAATTAAATTCCCTACATGGAAATATAATTAGTTTTTTTTTTTACTTCTCCCATTAAAAAAATTATTGATATTTGAAATAGGGGGAACTTTCTTTTTGTGTTGTGTTTAGATAGATAGATCCTTCTTTATACAATGTAGTACAAGATAACACATAGTACATTTAAACTTCATCATGTTTACATTGACACAAGTCATAGTAAGTAGAGTAAGCAAGAAATATGAAGTTAAGATCTTGTAAACAGGTAAAAGGAGGACGAGGATACCCTGGTAAAAAGCACAGCTTGTAGGGATTAGGGTCCCCTCTTTAACTACATTTATAATCATGTAATTACAATATGAGTGAACATATTTATAACTAGCTACGTAGGATATTACGAAAATGTTTTGGCATATCAGAAGCAGAAAGGCTGTGGGAAACAGGACTTGAGACATCACGAAACAAGAAACAAAGGGGGAAAAATAGAAAAGAGAAAGAATACAGCCCAACATAACGACACACACACACACACACACACACAAACAACAGCAACAACAACAACAATACAACAACACACAAACACAACACACAAACTGACAAAGGAATAAACAGTTAGACACACCATATCATGGCATATTGAAAGAAAAGATAACGTCCATAATCATGCTCAGAGATAACTATCGTTTTAATATAATACCTTGAGAGTCACAATAATAATCAAGGAGATGGACCTTAAATAATTACAATTGTAAGAAAGGGTTACCCGGACATTGTTAAATCTTTCTTTAATTTAGCTTTGTGTGCTTTTTAAATTTTTTTTAAAAATAAAAATTATGTGCTTTGACTGTAGCGGACCCAACCATACGTAACACAATTAAAAGTCTTTGCCCATGCCATAACATAATAGAGCCACGTTATCCCCCCCCCCCCCAAAAAAAAAAAAAAAAAAAAAAAAAAAAATGGACCATCACAATCTACAGAAATTACAAATCTTGGATATTGGATCCGCGCCTCAATCAAATTTCCGCATTTGCCGCTTGCACTCCCTTTCTGTCTTTCGAATTCCGAATTCAAGCATACGACTTCATTTACATGCATCACCATCGTTTAGGGCAAAGAAGTTACTACATGTTCACCTTCGCGCACTAATTTTAAGATTTCATCCTTGAAAGTTCGAGCAAGACCCGGGTGAGCTGGTTTTATTTTCATTTATTTCCAATGATAGAGGGCAACAGAGGGAATCCCTAAAAGAATATACATTTTCTAACAGGCTGCCAAAAAAAAAAATAATAATAATAAATAAATAAATTAAATAAATGTATGTTTAGAAATCACATCCTGTACTATCACTTTGACACAATTTTTTGTTATGGCTCATGCCGTCGTGAGCACTCTGGTAAAGGACAAGTTAAAAAAAAAAAGCTACTTTATGTAAGGGGGGCCGAATGGTAAGGACTTGGGGGAAGGGGTGGGGACACTCAGCACCCGAACAGAATGTGTAAACAGACACTGGTCTCAGGTCTCAGGCTTGGTACTTTATTACTTCTCCAGTCTGAGAAGCCTCTCTTGGTGTACATCGACTAGCCGCTAAGGAGAGATGTAGCGGAGTGAGGTCAGAGGTTATAATAGCCGCCGCCAACGATCACAATGCGTATAACATTAAAATTAAAATACAATTGCAGGCTCCTCACATTTAGTCAGTTTAGAAGAAAAAAAATAAATGCCTGAGGAAACATCGATATGTGAACTCTTATTTTGAGTACTTAAAGACATTTATATAAATTTCTAGCTTTTGGTTATGTTTTTTTTTCTGCGCAGCCTCATTTTCATGTCCTTTACAAACATGACAAAACTGGATATTTCTCACTCAAGCATGCATTATTTTCGGACTTTTGAGTGTCAGAATAATAGTTTAAGTTTTGACTGTTCTATTTCTTTTCCCTACGAACCGTATTTTTTTTTTCCGTTAAAGACAATGAAAAACTCTTCGTCTATTTAACATCCCAACGGCGTAAATTTCTTTACGTTTGAAATTTATGTATATGGGATAGTTTGATCCTTGATCGCTACGGGCACTCCGGGGTCTAGTGGCTATGACACATTTCTAGCAATCCGGAGGGGTGGTTTCAAATCCCACCCGCCCTGCTGGAAAGAACACACTCATTCACATTGTGAACACAGTGTGAAAACACTATCCACACTGTGAAAAGGTGATTTCACAGTGTGAACACCACCACAATGTGGAAAACTACACATTGTTCACAATGTGAAAATTGATTTCACAGTGTGAATATACCAGCTCACAGTGTGACATTGATTTCACAGTGTGGCCAAACCATGAAAAAAATTCACACCGTGAGAAACAGATTTTCACATTGTGAATATACCAGCTCACAGTGTGAAATTGATTTCACAGAGTGGCCAAACTATGAAAATAATTTCACACTGTGAGAAACAGATTTTCACAGTGTGAATACCTTAGGACTTATATTCCACAGTGTGAACAGTAGGCCTATAGTTCACAGTGTGGCCACAGTGTGAATCCACACTGTGATGACAGCGTGGTTCACAGTGTGACCACTATGTGAAAACACCCCAATTTAACATTGTGGAGCAGACTTCATAATGTGAAACACAGTGTGATTTCACACTGTGTTTCACATTGTGAATGAGTGTGTTCTTCCCAGCAGGGATAACCATACGGTCTGTGCGGAAGGGTGCATTTGAAATTTTTTTTTTTTTTTTTTTTTAATATATAATATGAAAAATTCTTATAATTAATGTGATAAAAATAATGATAAATATGTTGATAATAATGAGTAAGAGAAGGATGCTGTGCGACAACTTAACTTCATTTTACTGCTCAACGCACTAAAGTGAGTCTTAAAGACTCATTTGAAGTCAGTCTTTCAGCATTCAGACCCATTACAAATTAGTTACGGGTTTGTCTGTACAGCGCGTCCCCCCCCCCCCGTATGCCCCATTTTTCTTTTTTTTTTTATTTGTAACTCTAATTTATGAAAAAATTGATTACCAACATTAAGCTTTATACTCAATTAAGATTTTGTACTTTAAAAACTTGCATTATTCTGCGATTGCTGTGAAAAATTTCAAATGCTTCATTGGTTTTGAAAACACAGGCTCTTTTTTAATAGTTTACGTTAGAATTTATTTAGCGCCCAATCAGAGGGATTTTTTTTTGGGAGACGCGCTGTATAACGAAACACTTGATTGATCAAGTGAGCCACCATGACTCGTCAGAAATAAAATTAGGCCTATATGACTGAGTCCTCACTCCAAGTAGACCGGGAGCAAAATCCCACAGGGGCCTTATTTAAGGAGTTCGTTCAACCCACACCACATAAAAGGTTTGCCACCATAGGGGGGTAGTATGGACCCCTAGATCACTGCTAGGTAGGTAGTAGTCTCAAATTGTGGTATCACTTTTTTTCTACAGCCCCTTTAAAAAAAAAGGCCGCCCTTTTTACACAAAATAGTTTTTTCAAGAAAAGGAATAGAAATAATTCTCTAAACTCAATGAGTTGGGTCTCATATGAAAGAGTATTAAATTTCCTTTACAACCATGCTAATTTGAATGAAAATTAAAGCTAATTAAATTCTGTTTTGTAGTTAAAAACATCATTTTTTTCATTTTTTTTCCAAAAATAATTTTTTTACATAAATTTAATTTAATGTATTAAAATTTCTAAAAAGAGCTGAGAGTTGTTACTTTCTGAAAATATGCCCATTGGTATCTTCTAAGATCTACTAAAAGATTGGAGTAAAACCATTTTTCTGTAAAAAGCTATTATAGGCTAAACCTATGAACGTAATATACGAAAAATCAAAATTTCGCCAGATTATGGAGAAAATCCGTATATACACGTGTTATACAGTACATACTGTATAGCACAGTAACAATAGAGGAAACATAGCGAAACCCATTGCAACAGAAACGAAATTTCCAGAAATGAACTATTATAGTAATCAAAATAATATATCAAAAGTATAGGAAAATCGAAGTTCTGGAACAATGTCTAATTTGCATAAAATCAAAATGGCCGCCATTTGCCAATGTTTGAACTGTATATTCGGAACTAAGACTCGAACATGAATTCAGTTTCTATTCCAATGTTTTCAGGATAGATGAATATGTTAATTGACATCATTTGGATAATCTAATAACAGATGTGTTGTTTTAAAGACATTAAAGCAGTGGAACAATGACTAATTTGCATATTTTCAAACATGGCCGCTATTCAATATGTGTTGCCTGTATCTTCGCATCTAGGAGACATAAAAACATAATTTATGTGTCCATACCTATGTTGTCAGGGTAGAGGAATACGTTAATGGACAGTATTGAGATCATTAAATAACATAAATGTGGTTTTAGAAACATTGAAGAAGGAAACCAATGACTAATTTGCATATCATGGCTGCCATTCAGCATTATTTTGCCTGTATATCCTGATCTAGGACTATTAGAAACACAATTTTTGTGTCGAAACCTGCGTTTTCAGGGTTGAGGAACACGTGATTTGACAGCATTGACATCATTAGATAACATAAATGTTGTCTGAGAAACATTGAAGCAGTAGAACATTGACTAATTTGCATAACATGGCTGCCATTCAGCATTATTTTGCCTGTATATCCTGATCTAGGACTATTAGAAACACAATTTTTGTGTCGAAACCTTTGTTTCAGGGTAGAGGAATACGTTAATGGACAGTATTGAGATCATTAGATAACATAAATGTGGTTTCAGAAACATTAAAGAAGGAAAACAATGACTAATTTGCATAACATGGCTGCCATTCAGCATTATTTTGCCTGTATATCCTGATCTAGGACTATTAGAAACACAATTTTTGTGTCGAAACCTACGTTTTCAGGGTAGAGGAATACGTTAATTGACAGTATTGAGATCATTAGATAACATAAATGTGGTTTCAGAAACATTGAAGACGGAAAACAATGACTAATTTGCATAACATGGCTGCCATTCAGCATTATTTTGCCTGTATATCCTGATCTAGAACTATTAGAAACACAATTTTTGTGTCGAAGCCTACGTTTTCAGGGTAGAGGAATACGTTATTTGACAGTATTGACATCATTAGATAACATAAATGTTGTCTGAGAAACATTAAAGCAGTAGAACAATGACTAATTTGCATAACATGGCTGCCATTCAGCATTATTTTGCCTGTATATCCTGATCTAGGGCTATTCGAAACACAATTTTTGTGTCGAAGCCTTTGTTTTCAGGGTAGAGGAATACGTTAATTGACATTATTGAGATCAACAGATAACATCAATGTGATTTC
>CALNVZ010000596.1:0-20034 GCA_940671915.1 Paracentrotus lividus | reverse complement strand
ATTTCAACATAGGGCAAGCCCCCAAAATGTTCAAAACTCTCAATCAGCCAATTGAATGACCCGTAATTTAATATTCATAAATTTTGTCATCAAAATGGGCGTGGCCTATTCGAAGCTAGTTTCCATGGTGATGCTACAAGATGCCGCAACATTTTTGCTCATTTTCGAAAAATTCAGAAAATTTCCTTTAAAATAAGGTATCTTGTTGCTTTAATCCAGTCGGGTGCATTAAAGTACAAGAAATAAGCCTCTTTGGGGATTTCGCCGCTCACCTATAACATCACATATTGAGATAGCGCAAACTGCACTTGACTTTGTTCATCTTTTATGCATGTATTAACGTCACGATGATACACATCAACTCCCTCCCCGTTTCGTGCTCCTATGAGGCTACAATTATCTTGTTTCATCAGGTCATTATTATTGAAAAAATTTCCAGCTCGCGCTTCGCGCTCGCACAATATTGCCCTAACTCGAATTCGTTCTCATTTATATAGATTTGCGTTTGTTGGCATTACGTCATGATGTTCCGCTTTTATAAACAGTTATAAAAGCCCTCTAGACCTCCATCAATTTCGCACTTATAGTCATGTAACCCTACAAATACCATGCATGTTTCAGTTCAATAATATTGAGAAAATTTTAAGCACGCGCTTCGCGCTCGCATTATGACTTCCACGATATACTAGTACTCAACTGCATAATAATGTGCATGTGTGTATATCTATAGACATTACATCATGATGGTCCCTTTTAATAAACCCGATAAAGCCCCTTCCCCGTTTCGCGATCGCATTATTCTACAATATAATGTCCCGTTTCATGTCACTATTATTGAGAAAATTTTCAGCTCGCGCTTCGCGCTCGCACAATAAATTTAAAAATATGTAATAGTAGATACTCACATGTATACACGTGTGTATGATCTGTAGCCATTACATCATCATGATCCCCCTTTAACAAACAAGTTGAAGCCCCTTCCTCGTTTCGCGCTCGCATTATGCTACAAATACCCCATTTTATGTCACTATTATTTAGAGAATTTTCAGCTCGCGCTTCGCAATCGCATTATACAATACTAACTGGAATTTTTCATACTTATATGCATGTGTGTATACAAGCATTACCCCATCCTCAACAATGGACACTGCCATCATATACCATCGTTTGTGTTACATTGAGGAAAAGAGGAAATATCGACGATCACACCCCCCCCCCCCCCAATCGCCAAAACAAATCGACACCGTTGATTGCTGTCTTAAACGGGGCACTGATATTGTTGAATTATGCAGACTTTAAAACTTTAGTTTTCATAAAGTTTGGATTTGATAATGAAGAAATTTGTAATACGGGAAAGAAAAAAGGTCTATTTTTTTATACTGAATATTTTGTTTACTTTCATACAAAAACGGAGGGGGGGGGGGTGAAGGACGAAGGAGCTGCTTGCCTTGTTTACAGAATCACACATCTAAAAATTGCTATTGAGCTTTGATTTTATTTTAATATATACTTTTTATCACTTAAAATGTGTACAGGAATAAGAGTAATAGTGAGTTGTGATAATGCTTGAAAAAATAGTTTGGTAATCAATTCTTATGACATCTTAGAAATGATATTCCTGATGTATAAACAGTGTTTATGAAGACAGAGATCTTTGTGTCTCACTTTTAAACCACATTTTATTCCACGTATCATGCTGTCCCACTTGCCCCAACTTAACGGGGTAAGTGGGACAATGGAGTAGTAATGATTAAACTGTCACCTTAACCTTCATTTGGCGGAAATTTTAACAAAAACATTTATTAAACGTTTATATCTAAATAAAGTTTGAAATGAGGTATATGATTGCTTTATTGAGTATTTTATTTGTTTGCTATGCTTACGTAAATGATTAAGTGTCTCACTTACCCCAATTTACCCTATACTTCCCCTATGATTGACTTAATTGGTTGTTGAGATATCGCAAAACCGAATTCAATACATGTAATTTCACATTTTGTCCTCTGTGTCCAATGCCCTTTCATCTACATAATCCATACTATAATCAAATCGTTCAAATGATACATGACATACTACCCCTTTTAAGCTCACATCTCAACTGGTTCTTTATATATTGTGATAACGAACTCAATACATGGAGTTTCACAATTTGACCTCTGTGACCCTTGACCTTTGACACAAAATATCTAACCAGTTCGTCTTCCTAAGGTGATACAAACTATCCCTAACTTTGAAGTTGATATCTCAAGTGGTTCTTGAGATATCGCGGTAACGGGACCTACGGACAAACCGAAAACATGATGCCTCCAGCACTATCTTCGGTGGTGGAGGCATTAAAAAAAAAAATAATAATACATTTAAAAAATATTAAAAAACGCTCAGTACCCCTCATCTTATGTTATGCATGAATTTCACTCAATAGACAGCGGTGCAATATATTTTTATATTTGGTGAATAAACATTGAGGTTCGAATCCATCTACGCCTAGTTCAACCATCAATAGATATTTCCATCATCGTAAAGGCAACGTATTTGAGCTATGTCTATGTCTATATGTATATTGTCTATTATTATTGACACCTTCCTGTGCGTGGGAATATCGTTTTCTAGCACCGTTTTCGGTGGTGGAGGCATAAAAAATAATAATGAATAAAATAAAACATTATAAAAAGTAATAACATTTATTTAAAAAAACGCTCAGTACCCCTCATATTATGTTATGCATGAATTTCACTCAATAGAGAGCGGTGCAATATATTTTTATATTTGGTGAATAAACATTGAGGTTCGAATCCATCTACGCCTAGTTCAACCATCAATCGATATTTCCATCATCGTAAAGGCAACGTATTTGAGCTATGTCTATGTCTATGTATATTGTCTATTATTATTGACACCTTCCTGTGCTTGGGAATATCGTTTTCTAGCACCATCTTCGGTGGTGGAGGCATAAAAAAAATAATAATGAATAAAATAAAACATTAATAATAATAATAATATTTTTTAAAAAAACGCTCAGTACCCCTTATATTATGTTATGCATGAATTTCACTCAATAGACAGCGGTGCAATATATTTTGATATTTGGTGAATAAACATTGAGGTTCGAATCCAGGGGCGTAGACAGCGGGGGGGATGGGGGGATGCATCCCCCCCAACTCAAAAGGTGGGGGGGATGGCATGTACAATCATCCCCCCCCCCCACTTTCACGGGTGATATGTATTTTAAGGCTGAATGGGCTTTGCCACACTCCTTTTTCTTCCACGGAGCTCTAAAAATTTCGCTCGCGCTTCGCGCTCGCAATTATTATCATTAATTAATTATTATTTTTATATTATTATTATTATTATCATTATAAAATCTAGATTAATTATTTCTATATCTATTATATATATTTATTATTTAGGCCTAGGCCTATACTTATGTTATTATTCCAGGGAAATTATTGTTTTTCTCCCTAGAGTTATTCTATTAGTCTATTTACCCTATATGTTTATTTTAATTGTATTCATACTTATAATTGTAATTAAATAATAATATTTGCAGAGGGTATTAGAGGTGTAGGCCTATGCAGCTCTCGGTGTATTTTGCAGAATAACCCTTTGTGGATACGAAATCGGGCTCAGGCTCCTAAATTGCTTCTTCTTTTTTTTAGCTCGCGCTTCGCGCTCGCTTACAGGAAATGAAAAGTTGGCACATAAACCCTTCTGGTACGGCTGTTTGTTTCATTTCTATTTTATTATGCAAGCCTTGTATATTTGCTGAGGGAATTCGCGCAACCCCAAATCGGCCCTTTTTTGCCCCTTCTTTGTGTGTATAGATACAAAAACACTTCTCGTTTACCTCAAAATTTCTCGCTCGCGCTACGCGCTCGCCTGGAATTGTATATTTGCTAAGGCAACCCCCTAAATCGGCCCTTTTGGCCATTCTATATGTGTAGGCCTATAGATTAAAAACCCTCTTGTTTGCCTCAAATTTTTCCGCTCGCGCATCGCGCTCGCCTGGAATCGTATATATTTGCTGAGGAAATTCGATACAACCCCCAATATCGGCCTTTTTTGCCCCCTTCTTTGTGTGTATAGATACAAGAAAAAACACAGGCGTCTGGTTTACCTCAAAATTTTCCACTCGCGCTTCGCGCTCGCCTGAAATTATATATGCTGAGGAAATTCGGCGCAACCCCCCCCCCGTGACATTTTTTGCCCCTTCTTTGTGTGTATAGATACAAAAACACAGTTTCGTTTACCTCCAAATTTTGGGCAATATGAGTCTCTGGACCACGAATCATCCCCCCCACATTCGAGGACCTGTCTACGCCACTGTTCGAATCCATCTACGCCTAGTTCAACCATCAATCGATATTTCCATCATCGTAAATGCAACGTATTTGAGCTATAGGGCGTTGTCTATATTATTATTGACACCTTCCTGTGCGTGAGAATATCGTTTTCTATCGTTCTCAATTATTGCAGAAGTAACGTGATGGATTGATATATATATATATATATATACACTATACATGCTATATGCATGATATACTCTACATGAGTGGTCTTATTTGCATGATCCATGTGCCTATATACCCTACGCACATTTAATCGTTTGTGCTCTCCGATTACTTACACGACTTATGCCTATATAAAGCCCTATGATACTTGTACCGTATACATGTAAGGATGATGGCAACTGACGAGGGCATGGCGGACTTTGGTAGTTTAATAAGAAGAGGGAACGTCGATGATGAAGTACTCAAGTTGTATGAAGAAAGGGGTCTTCTTGATATTTCTGACAATGATGGTAAAACACCATTGATGTGGGCATGTGTGAAAGACCGTGAAGATGTTGTAAATTTCTTAATAGGGAAAGGCGTCAATCCCAACTCGAGGTGCCTTAAGGAGGGCAACACACCTTTGCATTATGCGTGTATGACAGTCAACTACGAAAGAACAAAACTTCTCAGTGGCAGAATCTATGAACCTGAGCTGATAGCCCGCAAAGTTTCAATTGTAAGGCTTCTTCTAAGACATGTGCATGTTGATATCTCGAACAAAGATGGAGAAACACCACTGATGTTAGCAGGATTGTCAGGTTTCGAAGAAGTTGTCGAGTTGCTATTAGAGAATGGGGCCAATCCAAACTCGAAGAGCATATCAAAGGCTAACAGCCCTTTGCATTATGCGTGTACAGTCATGACGGCAGAAGATGAATCATGGATAACCTTACCCGAAAACTATGAGCAGTGTAAAAGAAATGAAGCGCTCACACGAACCAGGATTCTTATCGTTCAGCTTCTAGAACGCCATGGGTCAATACTACTTGCTCGGAACATTTACGGATGGAGTCCGTCCTGTGTAGCTGCATTTAACATGTTGAACGATGTTGTAGACTACTTCTTGGCTATGACAGATGATGCCATTCCTTTGGAGGAAAAAGTAAAAACGGCTGAATTACTTGGCGTGTCTACCGCTCTGAGGACTCCGAATTTTGAAAATGAAGATATATACCGCATTTTTTCGAGGGCTGTTCTTCTGCAAGGAGCAAGGCTTCCGCCAGCGCACCAAGTCAGATCAGATCTTGCGGCACATTTCTCAAAATATATCTCCTTGGAGGATTACCACACAGAATTAGAATCAGTAATGCATTCCGAACATGCCAAAGTTGGCTTAATGGCCTATGCCTACTTGATTGGAGAAAGACTATACCCCAAGACTCTCAAGCAGCGTTTTCTGTACCCTTGGCTCGTTAAATTTTCAAGTTACTTAAGCCAAGAAGAAATGCCGGGCGGATTCTACAGAGTGATGTCCTGTGCCCTTGTTTATGAACATCAAGGTGATCTAATGCTAGGTTCTGTTTTAAATCAACATTACAATCTTCGTGTTAACACGCCGAGACATGAAGAAAACCTACACCTGCAACTTGTTGAACAGAAGTTGTTGTTGGAGTACGAATCTGTATTAAAACATGTTCATATTGACAATCTATCACGGAATGCTAATTCCATCATCAACACTTTCGGTGACTTATTATTTCATGAGGGTTTCTGTTTCTCGAAAGCTGACTCCTTGAAACACATTTTGCAGGTCACAGGGAAGTCATTAAGGGTGATAAGAAGTAGAGTTCGCAAGGAAAACCCCGAACAGTATCCCAAGATGCCCTCGGTTGCATATAGCGTCATGAGCCAACTACTTAAGAGATTTGAAAAGAGCAGGAGATCGTCTCACCAACTTCCAATGGATATGAAATCCTTCTTTATGGTAAAATATGTAATACTAGAGATCTTGTTCTCCGATAGTGCTGGTGCTTGTAGGCAATTGCCTATAGCAGAACGTGGCAGCACATTACTTCACTTGGTGGCAACCTATGCGCGTAACGTTGAAGACCCAACACCCTTCAAAGTCCTTGCAAAAGCCTTTGTTCGGCATGGATGTCCGATAGAGGCTGTCAATCCAGAAGGCAAAACTGCCAGAGAAATCTATGAAGACAACGATATGTACGATGAAGATGAAGACACTGAATCAGCATTTCTTGCATTATTGTGTCCACCACCCACAGTCATGACAGTGCTTAGCCTGAAGGAGATAGCCATCCGAGCAACCTTGCGTCACAATCTGATCTGCCAAGAGGAGATACCTCAAGATTTGTATCAGGATATAGAACGTGGACTGCTCTCTGACTTGGTAAGAGATTATTTATCCATGATGGAAATTGATAGGGAGAACCCTGATTACAGAAACTGGGTTCTTGCACAAATCATGCCATTTGAGGTATAGGCCTACTATAATCTTGGAGAAACGAGAATCTCTCATGGTAAATGCAAATATCACTGGCCTGACTTTTTGATCATTCCTCATGAACAGTAAAGAATTATTAATACGAAAGATGTCGGTAATGGAAGGACATCAAAATGGACATGGGTTTTGGGCAGATTTCTTTTTATCGAACCTTGTTAAATTTGTGCATTTATTATAATTTACGGACGTACAATTCAATCCACATAGTTTTTTTTAGCTATACTTCAATATACTTGACTTTTCAATATGTCAACTACACTGTAAAAAAAAAAATACAGCAAAGTGATGTCTGCAGAGTTGCCATACAAAATGTAATTTAAAAAACAGTTTTGTTGTAAATTTCTCCCTTAAGAATTGATGAAAGAGAAGGAAAAATATCATTAGAGTTTTATAGCATACGTATTTGGCTAAAACGGAACAAATGCGTAATGCTACAGTCACACAGACACTTACGTATAGATACGTCCGGTTGCGTCCAAATATTATTTCATCTTCTATTCTATCATTTCTTATGTATTTCTTTGTTTTACTGCATGAACGAAATTATCAATATTTCCACTGCTGACTATGACGGGTAGGCATCACTGGGGATCCGCAGAAAAGAAAATAATTTTTGGACGCATCGGGACGTAACTATACGTAAGTGTCTGTGTGACTGTAGCATTACTCCTGATGTATATTTTGTATTTCTCACGTACTTATTTGCAGGAGAAATTTACAACAAAACTGTTTTTTGAAATACATTTTTTATGGCGACTCTGCTGACAGCAGATTTGCTGTAAAAATACAACTATTTTTTACTGTGTAGAACTTTAATGACAATACATTATATTCATTAATGCCTGGTAGCAGAAGAAAGGTAACAGAAGGACAACTGGTCTCGCTGCGTATATTTATGGGGAAATGCCTTCTAAAGACTAACAGATAAAAGTTTGTAAGAGTAGTCCACGAGAATTGCTTTATGCCAAGAAATCAGAGAAACGTGACTACGTACATTATAAGAATAAGAGGCATTATAATTTCTGTTTGTTGTTGTGGTTTTTTTTTATTTTTATATATTACGGCTCTTTCATTCATTATATGAATATTTACATTTGGGCAATTCCATCGTTACGGACGTTACATTGAGAGGCGACTTCAGATAATTAATCGATAAACAAATGTATTTGCATTTGGAATTACACTTTATTACTTTGCACGTTTGTAGAAAACATATAAGAGTTCAACATTCTAAAATTTCATTGCTTAAGCTTCATTGGTTAATTAACCATGATTGTTGGAAGCGAGCGTTACGGACGTTACAAAAAAAGGACATCGTGTTTTTTTAAATTGAACATAATGGTAAAATTCTGTGAAGTTACTTACTTCAAAGTTTCTTATTAGCCCCAATTTTCAAATAGGTCTTACTTCATTATATGCATTCACAAACAAAAAGTTTTTAAAAAGTACTTGGTATTGTTTAATTTGGCTAATTAAGTTGTTACGGACGTTACATTTTAATTGTGACTTTATTTTATGTGACATTTTTTGGCTATTTCACCCCCTTTGTCATGAATTAAATGTCATTATTGACCTTTAAGTACAGAAATATATCCACCCTTCTCCATTTAGTGAAAGTTTCAAGAAAAAATATCAGAGGAATCTTGTGTAATTTGAATTTTAGTTATTTATTTTTCATGTAGTCCCACACATTGAATTTTAATGGTGGTTCTAGTTCTCAAGGAAATGAACGAAATTGAAAAATAATTTTTATTGATTTTGAAAAAGTATTATGATCCATTAACACCCATGACATTATATAAGTGATTGGTCATAGAATAAACATCATACAGACATTTTAAATTTTTGTCAAATGTCCTAGTTGTCGTGGAATTGCCCATTTGATCAATATTCATACTTGATCAATCATTCAGTGCACGAAAACTGAATCACTTTATTTTCAACCTAAATAATTGGGTGTATTGTAAAAAGGTCATTGTGTTAATTTTAGATACTAATTTGCATTTAGCATTTACGAATGCACAGCACCAAATTAAATTAATTATGTCCATTATGGCGTGGAATTGCCCTATCCTATTTCTCAAGCTGAAGTTTGGTTGATATTCATAGTCAGATTATTATTATTATTATTTTTTTTTTTTTTTTTTTAATCTTTTTTTTTTTTTTGCAGATAGACATTATCTGATGAAACACGTATTGATTGAGACTTAAAAACCATAGTATTCTGATAAAAGCATCTGTCATAAAAAGCCGCAGTCCCAGAAAATTAGCCTATTTTCTTTTTGGATACAATTGGCATCAACTTTACAGGCACGGGATCAATATCTTACAGGCCCGTAACTAGGAGGGGGGGGGGTTCGGGGTTCGAAAGAACCCCCCCCCCCCGCAGGCGAGCAGGGTCCGCTTGACCAAAAAAACAAAAAAAAATTAAAACCCCCACTTTTTGGCAGAAATGCAGCAGATACTTGAATAGAAATACAAGAAAGGACGAATAAAACACTTTGCTTTCAGTCCCCTACATGTAAATACTTCGCCGCGCTTCGCGCTCGCAACTTTGTATTTTGGGGATAATAATCATGTTTTTCAGAACAAATTACGCAGGAATTACACTTAGACCTTTTCGCAGAAATGTTTTCGTTTGCATTTGTGTTCTATTTCTATATTTTTAAATGACTGTTATCTTCAATTTTAGGAAATGATATAACAGAAATAAGGCATAATGGCATAGGCGGTGGAACCGGGAGGGGGGAGGCAGGGGGCACAGTGACCCCCACTTTAGTACCCCTATTCATGACCAAAATGTGTCCCTTTTCTAAGCTAAAAAGTGTCATCTTTATACTAAAAAGAAGCCTTTCAGAGTTTTGAAAAGACCCGTGGACAATTTCTGTTTAAAAGGGGCACTTTTAATACTAAAAACGGCCCTTTGTTACTCTAAAATCCCAAATTTTCGGCTCGCGAGTACTAAATAGGGTCCATAATGCGCAATAAACTACAATTTTGAGCTCAAAGTTTTCTCCTCTCACTTCGCGCTTGAGGATATTGGGGTCAAACAGAGGCGGTGGACGGGGGGCAGGGGGCAGAGTGCCCCTTTTCTTAGCTTAAAAATGTCCCCTTTATACTAAAAGGAAGCCTTTCATACTCTTTAAAAGTCCAATGGACAATTTCTTTAAAGGTGTCACTTACAATACTAAAAAGTGCACCTTTCTTTAATTCATACTTATCTCTTTTAAAACCCCAAATTTTCCTGCTCGGTCGCTTTGCGACCTCGCACTGTTAACTTAACAAACAAAAAGTATAAAAAAAAGGGTTGGACCCAGTGCTCTCTGCTGAACACAAACCTTGTCAAAAGAATTGGTGTAATTGTGTTTGGGCTAGATTGGGGGTGGTTTAAGCTAAGATTATTAATGAGCCAAGATTATTTTGTTTCTTCAACATGGAACCTAAAAAGAGTCTATAAGGCACAATTTTTAGCTCAAAACTTCGAGCTCGCGGATACTAAATAGGCTCTATATTGCACAATAAACTCCAATTTTTATCTCAAAATTTTAGGCTCGCGCTTCGCGCTCGCATTCCTTTATACCACTACTAAATTAAAAATGAAAGCCATTAAGATTCCTAAAATTTTCAGCTCGCCCTTCGCGCTCGCGGATACTATAAGTAGGGTCTCTAATGCACAATTAACCCCAGTTTTGAGCTTCGTGCTCGCGGATACTGAATCTAGAGTCTATAATAAATTTTAGCAACTGAGCTGAGGTGAAGGGAGCTATACTAGCTCGTGTGGCGGCATTTAGTCAAATGGTGTGCCTAATCGCCAATATTTTATGTTATTATTTTCCTTCAAAGGGGGGAGCAAGCGATCTGTGAGGATAGGAGTATGATTATTCCATGATATGAGATATAATATTCTCTCACGGAGGAATGTTTTTATTGCCATGGTCACTGGTTTGCCCGAATGCTGGATTTATTGTTGATGAAGAGTATATTATATATATTGGCCAGACATGCGGGGAACAGGCCTATAGTTTGCCCGAGTACATTTATGCGGGGAACAGGTCTAGTTTGCCCGAAGGCTGGCAAGATTTGTAATAAAGAGTATATGATTGGCCAGACAAGCGGGGAGCAGGCCTATAGTTTGCCCGAGTACATTTATGCGGGGAACAGGCCTAGTTTGCCCGAAGGCTGGCAATACTTGTGATAAAGAGTATATTATTGTCCAGATTGATATGCGGGGATCCGATTGTTGACATGAATTTTACACATGTCTGTAGTCTCGTACATCGAGCTTGACCTGGCATTTATTTATTTATTTCACGGCTGTCTAACTGCAGATAGATCAGCCGGCTCCATTTTGGTTCCTTCCAGATCGTTAGCTTAATATACATTTGCACTAACATTCATATTTACATTGTATATGCTTACGTAAAAGTAATGAAACATTAGTTGCATCAATATTCATGTTATTATTTACGTGTATATAATGTATTGATATGTGCTGATATGAAAGTTCCAAAAAATTTGAAATTGTGTTGACCACTCAAAAGTTAACATGCAAAAGATTCGTCTTATTAAAGGCCATGGACAAACGCAGAAAACAAGATTATCTTTTTGTTTCTTTCTCCTTGTCTAGTCTCAAAGTGGAAATAATCATGATAATGCATAGTTTACTCCAAGTTTAACTAAAAAAGTTCGGCTCGCGCTTCGCGCTCGAAAAAAAAATCTTGAAAAAGGTCCACTTTTTCAGATTTCGAACCCCCCCGTAAAAATCCTAGTTACGGGCCTGTCTTAGTGTAAAAACTTCTGTGTAGATGGGAAGGATGTACATCTGAATGAAAATTTGTACTTCAGTCAGAGAGGTACCGTATATCAAAGTATTGGCTATGATGAAGAAAATATGAACACACTATTATTAAATCGCATTAACTTTACTATACAAGAGAAAAATGTGAATGTGAATATTATAGTTAACAGAATTGTTATATGTACGTTGTAGTGAGGAGCAATATTTCGGTCATGTCGGTTATGATTAGTGATGGTGTGACTGGTGTGATGACTGATCATATTATACGTGGAAAAAAAATTAATTGTGACATTATCAGCACCGTAACTAGGATTTTTACGGGGGGGGGGGTTCGAAATCTGTATAAGTGGACCTTTTTGACTCATAATTACCCAGTGTGGTATATTTTTGCGCACATTTTTTCTCTTATCTTGTTTCTTAAATTCTTTTACAAATGGTACTGATCACCAGTCCTCCATTTTAGCCAAAATTAATTGCGAGCGCGCAGCGGGAGCGGAAAAATTTATATCACATAATTTCAATTTTGGACGTTAGGAATCAGTCATTCCCTATAGCGGCAAAAAAAAAATATTCCACCTTTATGACGGACAGTGTATTTGTTTCTTTTTTTTAACGATGCATTTTAATATTGTATAACTTATGTAGGAATTTCTTCCTTTTTTAATGATGCAAGAGTTCTTGAAAAAATATGGACTCAGATCCCTAAACTGCTTGTTGCCTGCTAGGTTTTTATGGGGGAGGGGGGGGGGTCAAAAATTGAAAAGTGGACCTTTTTTCAGAAGGAGTAAACTTTTCGAGCGCGAACCGAAAATTTTGCCTTATAACAGTATATTTTACCTCATAATTTTCTTTTTAATTCTTTTACGAGGTGATGATCACCTCCCTTTCAGCAAAGTAAGTTGTGAGCACGAAGCGTGAACGGTAAATTAATTTACATTTTCATTACTTCACGTCAGGAATCAGTCCATGGGCCTTTCTATGATAACTCTACAAGCGCGAAGATCGAGCCGAAGATTTTGACTCATAATGACCTGAAGGTAGTGTATTTTCTGACACATTTTGCCTCTTATACGTACGGATCCTTCCGCCACCCCCACCCCCCCCCCTGGATCCGCGCCTGGTGTTTTGAAAATTGAAAAGCGGAGTTTTGCCAGATTTGAACTGGCGAGCGCGAAGCGCGACCCAGAAATTTTTGGTTATAATGACTTGAAGGTAGTGTATTTTCTGACACATTTTGCCTCTTATGCTCACAGACCCGTAATTATGATTTGTATAAGGTTTAGACGTTCGAAAAGTAAACATTTCGCAAGGATTCAACTTGCGAGCGCGAAGCGCGAGCCGGAAATTTTGCAGTTTAATGGCCTGAATATGGTATGTTATATTATGTAATTTGTCTCTTACATCTTTCTGTTTTCTTTTAATTCTTTCACAAGTTGATGATCACCTCCCTTTGTGAAAAAAAAAGTGAACCTTGCCAGTGCAAAGAGCCTTTTGCCTTGTATTCCAGGCATATTGTGCCTCATATCTATTTTAATAGTCCTTCACAGACGGATGACTAAATTCCAAAAGATACGAATGCGAAACGCGAGTGAAAGAAAATTACTCAAAATCACATTAATGCTGTGCATTTGAAGCACATTTTTTGGACCTATAATTCGGCCTTTCGAACGGGAGTGAACATGGCGAGCGCGAAGCGCGAAGCGCGAGCCGAAAATTTTGGTTATGATGACATTGAGGCTGCACATTAGCCTTTCCTTTTTTTTTTTAGATTCCTACAAAACAAGATGACCATCACCTACCTTAAAAAACTGAAATGCGAGCATGAAGTCGAGAGGAAAAACGCTTTTAAATAGCTCGTAATTCAATTCTTTATTGTAATATTTCCTGAATACCAGGAATGAAGGATGGGGGAGGGGGGATGCTGCAGCCCCTCCAATTTTTCCAGTAGATATTTAAAAAAAAAAAAGCTTATATACTTTCCTCGTGTTCAGCTTATCAACTTTTTACTCACCCCACCCCCTCAAGCCTTTTCAAAAACGTTCTGCGGTCTCTGAAAATAATGATTTATGCGAGAGCCAGCGAAAATATTGCACAGACCTATCTATTAATCTTTTTTTTAAATTAATAATTTAGCTCATGAACATTTTGAAAATTTGGTAAGTAAATCTATTTAAGAATCCGTTTCACACCCTGTTTTCCTTTTCTTTTCTCTTTCTCTCTCTCTCTCTTTTTTTTGTTTTTGGTTGTTGTTGTTGTTGTTGTTGTCAAACGGACCCTACTCGCCAGCGGGGGGGGGGGGGTTCGTTCGGTCCCGAACCCCCCCCCCCCCCCCTAGTTACAGGCCTGGAAAAGGGAATGGATTGTCTTCTCAAATTCTCTTTGCACTCACTTTTATTTGTTTACTACCTTTGCATGTGTCACATAATATAACATCATGAAATGTCACAATATACACCTTTGGACAACTTTTGGGATGTATTCTGGAAAATGCTAAGTACCCGCATGTTTATACACATAAAAACAATCAAAGTAATATTTCTTTACTTGTAGATCATTTAATGTTATCAAATTTTACTGCAGAAACCGGTTGATTTATGGTTTAAAAAGTCAAAGACATTTTATTTATAGAAGACACCATACCTTTTCCCATACGTCCGTGTACGGAACTTTTATAGAGATATTGACAGATTGTCGTTTTCGGCGAAATCAAGATCACGACTTTAAGATGATGTAACTTTTTGTTAAAATAATAAACGAACCTGCATTTCTCACAAGATGTCGTGCACATATTGGAACAATTTTCTAAATAGTTACACTTGAATTTTCTTTACGCAGTTTTAACAAATGCGAAGTATAAAATATTGATTACATTCCATTTTTTGAAAAATATTTTATAAAATGATCTTCTTTGGGCTGAATATTCATTTTTACCCCTCTAAATTCCATCAAAATTGGTTTCAGCTTGTAGGCAATTTATTTCTCTTTTATATGATCTGAAATTCGGGGCGATGTGATAGTTCCTCAAATGATATCCCCAAAATATTATTTGTCATAAAAAGGGCAACAATTTTGGACGCCCCTTTTTAAGAGGTGATCGCAACAAATTTCGAAGAGCACACCTCTGAAATATTGTGTCCAAGGATATTTTCTTTCGAAAAAACAAGGTGTGGTTAGTTTGTACAGTAACAACATTTGCACCTTCAATTTACGGGTTGGATCTCCCCTTACAAGTTGTCTGAGAAGCAGCCCTGGCCTTCTGATCATTCATTGTTTGTTTGAGGTCAGCCTTCCTGAGTCCATTCATTAGGCACAAAGGATTACTTGATCTATTGAAATGCAAGGGCTGCTTTTGTTCAAACTTGGGACAGGGCACTTTTTACACTTGTTTTTTAAAATCCCAACTGCTTAGTCATCCGTCACAACACAGGTATAAGTATGATATCATTGAAAAGAATATGAGTTGCTCTTTATCATGATATATATTTCAAGGTCACACAAGCTATAATATTTTCATATAAGGCTCTCAGAGTTGGGTATACTTTTTCCGGGACGCACTGTATAGTTGTCAGCTGTAATGGTAAACAAGTTATGGGTTCAGGGATCACAAAAAATGTGAGACAATTGGAGACAGAAATATATTGTTTCATAAAAAAATAATGTTCAAGTTTTAAAGACGAGCAGTAATAACCATAGTTTTTTAAATATATTGCTAACATTATAATTGTATTGTATTGTTTTTGTTTTTGTTTTGTTTTGTATTGTTTTATTTATTTAAATATGGTATATAAAATAAAGACTGCTATCAGCCACAAGGCTGTTTTTCAGCAAGCCCGTACATAACTTTATGTACAGTGCGTCTCATTAAAAACGGGACAGTTTTGGAAATTCTATCAAAATTTGGTTTCAAATCATAATGTCTACAATATCTTAATAGATGCTCTGAAGTCTGATCTTTCAAATCCCATTAAAAAAATAATAAGTTTCGTTCATCCTTGAGCAAACACGGAACGTTTATGTCGAGGGCTACAAAAAAAAGGCTTGCGCACAATTCAAAGGGTATTAAAATTTTGTCATTTTAATCAGGTAGGCCTACTTCGGATTGGTTGTTGCTTTGCACAGCTCAATTATTATGTTAGTCTTTAGAGTTGATTTCTTATGACTCTTTCAATGTTTTAATCAATCATTAAAACAATCAATCAAAAAGTAATCGATCAATCAATCAATCAATCATTCAAACAAAACAATGAATAAATCAAACAATCATTCAAAATGTCAATCCATCAATCATTCATTCAATCACTTGCTCAATCATTTAATCAATCCATCAATCAAACAAACAAAGCAATCGATCAGGCAACCAACCATAGGAGGAGGGGAGGGGGCTACATGCTGCCAGTGTTATTCAAATATGAAAAGCGACCCTATTCTAGTCTTATGAGTAGCGACCCTTTGATTTGATTATGATTAGCGACCCTTTAATTTGATTATGATTAGCGACCCTTTAATTATATTATGAATAGCGACCCTTTAATTCCTATCCCTCGGATACGACGTTAAATGGAGATCCCGTGTAAAGGAGAGTCACAACCTTTACACGTTAAAGAACCCACTGCACTATTCGTATAGGGGAGACCGGGTATGGCGGACGTTCCAAAATTCACATTTTGGGCCAGATAATTCTAATGAAAAAACTCACGCACTCCATATTGGGTCTGTAGTTAGCCTATTAAGTTGGCTAAAACCTGAGGCATATAAAACTTGAAAACATGTAAACACTAATTAACTACAGCTTAATTAGTGAAGACATATTTTTGTAACAACCTACCCCATATACGGGGTAGGTTGTTACACCATACGGGGTCAATTGTTACAATATGTAAACATACGGGGTAAGTTGACCATGTGTAAATCTCTTATACCATACTTTAATTTCAACTTTCCAGTTTCTTGACATCGTTAACAGTAGATCAAGTAGAGCTCTAGAATAGACAAAAGTAATAACAGAAAAATAAAAATATTAACACTTGAAAATTGAGACAAAATGTAATTTTACATAATGTAATGTAATTGGGGTACGTTGTTACATCAACATGGGGTAGGTTGTTGTAACAACCTACCCCATGGGTGATTTTACACACAGAAATCAACTGTAGCACAGTCATTAGGCAGAATTACAGGGCATGGCTAGGGGGTATAGTAGTGACATAATTGTACTATATTTACAATACCAGACTATCGTCATGTGCCTTCAGTTGTAAGAGCTATTACAAATTCCAATTTTTGTCACAAATTTACTTTGAACTGTAAAAAATGGTTTTTGTTGATTTACTTTTTAATAAAACAACGGAGAAACCTCACGACCGGCAGTTCATCACAGCTATGTGTAGGCTGTATAAAGATACCAGTTAGCACATCATCTCTACACTGAGAACTGTAACAACTGACCCGTGTAACTTCCATACCCGGTCTCCCCTATAGGGGGAAACCCCGGTGCAGTGGTCCACCTGCATAATACCCCCAATCAGTTATATTGGGAGGAGAGACCTGCGGGTTACAGTGATTCAGTTCGCTTTTCGCCTTCCGTGGCACAGGTGAGGCCAAAATGAATAATAATAATAATAATAATAATAATAATAATAGCGACCCTATAATTCCATTATTATTAATAGCGACCCTTTAATTCCATTATGAATAGCGACCCTTTAATTTTATTATGAATAGCGACCTTTTAATTCGATTATGAATAGAGGGACCCTGTAATTCGATTATGAATAGCGACCCTTTAATTCGATTATGAATAGCGACCCTTTAATTTAATTATGAATGGGGAACCTTATGTTTATTGACCCTCATTTTGTATGATGAGTAATAATAATAATGATAATATCGTTTTATTTACCCAGGGTAGCCACTTCAGTTCTGACAACTGTTCTCCAAGCGGGCCCTTTATGATGTTATTATTACCCCCAAGCTCCTTGTTAAAAGGCAACTTTAGGTGCCATTTTTGTAAGTCTTTGGTATGACTCGGCCGGGTTTCGAACTCACGACGTACCCCCCGTTCATGACAGCAATAAAGGCTACCTTTTTACGGGCGCTCTAACCGATTGCGCTATCATGTCCGGAGTAGCGACCCTATAATGAGTAGCGGCCTTCATGCAAAATGATCGTTATGAACAATGACCCTTTCCTTAAACTATGAATAGTGGTCCTTATGAATAATTTATAGCGGTCCTTACGAATAGCGGGGAATCCCCGTATGCCTATGAATGCATGCATTTTCCCGTTTTGCTTACATTTACTTTTATTTTCTGGGGGGGGGGGGCAAGTCAATATTATTGTTGAGCATTAGGGGGTGTGCGCAATGAATTCAGGCAATTACAATTATCCTGGAATAGACCAATTGATATAATTATGCAATGGTTAGTTTACCAAAAGGATATACAGGACAAAATGGTTGTAAACGTAATAGGTACCCAGCTAACAATTGGACGTTCTCTGAACGTTTTAAGAACGTTCCAAGTTCGTTCTATGGACGTTTTGTCAAAACGTTTAGAAAAACGTCCTTTTGTGGAAGGTTTGGACGTTAATAAAACGTTCCAAATGGACGTTAGAAAACGTTTTCTAAACGTTTAAAACCCAAAAAGAACCTTTCGAAAATTTATAAGGACCTGTAGAAAACCTTTGGAACCTTATAAAAGGCCAAAAACCTTTTACAACGTTCTGTGGACGTTCTATGGACGTCCAGAAAACCTTTAAAAAAACCTTTGGAACGTTCCATGGACGTTCTGCGGACGTCCAGAAAACCTTGGAACGTTCAGAAAACGTTTAAGAATGTCTATAGGAACGTTTGTAGAACCTATTAAAAACTTATGTAACAATGTAATAGATAAAAATATGTTATTGCACCTCAAGCTCTTGGCCAAATTGTGGAATGGCACTTAGGAGTGAAGTTCCTCCAATCAAAATCATGCTTAAAGGGCAGACTTGAGTTGATTATTTTGATTTAACACTAAATAATGCTCCAGAAATATAGAAAGTATCGTAATGGTTATTTATTACTTTATTTGTTATGTTAGTACATTCCAATACCGAATTAGTGTTTTTTTAATCTTTATGTGATGTGTTTGAACAATATTACAATAAACGAAACACCAAAACATGAATTTATTACTGCTAATAGAAAAAAAATAATTAAAAACGTTTATTTCCATATGTATAACGTATTATATGCAAATTACCACTCATTTGCATAAAGTCCTATTTGGACGTTTTAAAACGTTCAGAAAACGTTCAATAAAATATGTCTCGTTATAAGGTTCCAAATAAAACGTTTTGCGAACGTTTTGATTAAAACGTTCCATTTTTAACGTCCAAAGAACGTTTAAAACGTTCTTTTTGGAACCATTATTTTTTCACAAATTGAAAGTCCAACTTGGACGTATATGAACCTAAACGCACAGTACGAGATCCACGCGACCTGAATAAAACGTTTTTAAAACGTTCTGAAAACGTTTTGTGTTTGCTGGGTAATAGACCAATGGTAGTAGACCAAACGGATATGGGCCAAATAGTTATCATACGGAATGTTAAATAGAAAAATGGTTATTAGACCAAATGTTATATAGACGAAGTGGTTATTAGACCAAATGTTAGATTGACAAAATGGTTAATAGACCAAAATTAATGTTATATAGACGAAATGGTTACTAGACAAAATATATAAAAGACGAAATGGTAGGAGGCCAAATAGTAGTAGACCAACTAATTATAGACCAATCGGGTGTACACCAATATATTATTGCTAGAAGACCAATGGCTATTAGACTAAATGGTCAGTAGACGAAATGGTTATTAGACCGCATGTTATACAGACGAAATGGAATACTACAAGACATAGAATGAAGAACTTTCATGGTCGAAATCGAAAAACTCAGTTTATGGGATTAAAAAAACTCAGTTTATCGAAATCGAAAAACTGAGTTTATCGCTTGATAAACAGAGTTTATCAAACAACTCTGTTTTTCAAGTGAAAAACTAAGTTTATCGCTTGATAGTTTTTCATTTTTGTTATTAAAAAAGTTTATCGCTCAAAAAACCTAGTTTTTCGCCGATTAACTTTCCCCTTTGTATCTTTCCCTTTCTCTCTTGACCCCCCCCCCCCCCCTCTCTCTCTCTCTCTCTCTCTCTCTCCACTATCTCTATCACTCTCTCACACTATCTCTCTCTCTCTCTCTCTCACTCTCTCTCTTTCTCTCATATCTCTCTCTCTCTCTCTCTCTCTCTCTCTCTCTCTTGTCTTGTCTCCCCATCATATCTCCTGACAATAGGCCTACCCAAATTAATCCTTTTCTCCTACTTTCTGTCTCTTGATCGCGCTCTCTCTCTCAAAACTCGTCCACCCTTTCTACTGTCTCTCTCTCTCTCTCTCTCTTTCTCTACCCCTT
>CALNVZ010000591.1:0-17577 GCA_940671915.1 Paracentrotus lividus | reverse complement strand
CCCCACACCTACCCCACCCCACCCCCACCCCACACAACCTCACACCAACACCCCACCCCCCCACACCAACCCCCCCCACACCACCACCCACCACCCCCCACCCACCCCCACGCCACCCAACAAAACAAACACCACAACCATCTCCATAACCCAACCACACCACACACACCTCCACACACACCCCCACCCCACACCTCCCCTCAACTACACAACCCACCACACACCCCACACACCCCTACACACCACCCCCACACAACCTCCACCCCACCCACACACCCACCCCACCACCCACCACACACACCCCACCACACCCCCACCCACCACACACCAGCCCACCACACCCCCGCCCACATCACCACCCCACCACACACCCCACGCCCCCACCTCCCCCCACCCGCACACACACACCCCCCACACACCACCCCACCACCACACCCTCCCACCACACACAACCCCACAAGCCCCCATCCACCCACACACACCCCAACACACCACCCCACACACACCACCCACACCACACCCCCAACCCCACCCACCACCAGCCCCACACCCCCCACACCCCACCGACCACCACCCCCACCGCACACCAACACCCCAATCCACCACACCCACCCCCACCCCACATACAGCCACCCACACACACCACCCCACCCCCCACCACACCCCCACCCCCCACCCCCCACACCACCCCACCACCCCCCCACCAACACCACCACACCACCCACCCCACCCATCCCCCCCCCCAACCTACCAGCACACAACTCCAACCCCACCACACCACCCCCCACCCCCCACCCCCACCACCCCACACCCCCACCACCACACCCCCACCACCCCACCCCCATCCCTCACGCCCACGCACCACACACCCACACCAACCAATCCCCACCCACCACCCCCCACCGCCACAACCACCACACCACACTCCCACACCCCCATCACCCCACCCCCCCACCCTCCCCCCACCCCATCCCCACCATCCCCCTATCACACACACCACCCCCCCCCCACCACACCACCCACAACCAACCCATCCCCACCAACGCCCCACCCCCCCCCCACCCCTCACACCCCCCCAACCCACACCACCACACCACACCACCCCACAACCCACCACCACCCGTACCCCAGCCAACCACCCCCCCACCACCCTCCACTCACACAACCGCCACCCGACACCACACACCACCCCACCACACCCCCACCCCCACACACAACCAGCACCACCACCCCCCACAACACCACCATCCCCCCCCACTCCACCACCACACACACCACCCCCCTCCCAACCACACCCACCCCACCCCCACCCCCCACACACCACCACCCTCACCACCCCCACCCCCACACCCCCCCACCCCCACCGCCACACCCCACCCACTCACCCCCACCCCACCACACCTACCTCCCCCCCCCCCACGCACCCCCCACCACCCCCCCACACCCATCACCACCGCCCCACACCACCACCCAACCACCCACACCAACATCCCCCACCCCATCCACCACCACACCCCCCACACCACCCACCCACCCCACACTCACTCCCCTCCCACAACACCCACACCCCACCACACCACCACCACCACCACAACCACCCACCCCACCCACCCCACACCCCCACCCACAACCCACACACCCCACCCCCCACACACCACACCCCCACACACCATCCCCCACACCACCATCACACCCCACACCCTCCCACCAACCCCTCCACACGCCCACCCCCCACACACCCACCCACCCCCCACACCCCCACACACACCCCCCTACAATCACCCCACACCCACCACACACCCACACCACACACCACCCCACTCAACACCCCACACACCCCCCAACCCCCACCACATCCCCCACCCCCCCACCACCACCCCCCACCCCACCTCCACACCACACACACCACACCCACACACCAAGACATCCCCCCCCCCCCTCCAACACCACCCCACCACACCACACAGCACCCGCCACCCCCACACCAACACCACGCACATCACAGCCTAACACCCACCACCCACCACCCCCCACCACCCCACACCGCACCCACCACCACAATCCCCACCCACCAACCCCACACCATCACACCCACACCCCACCACCCAACACCCCCATCCACCACCCCACCACCAACCACACCAACCCCACAAACACTCACACCCCCACCCACACCACCACCCACACCACACAGCCACACACACCCCCCCCCACACCATCACACCCACCACCACCCCCACCCCCCACTACCCACGCCCCCCACCCCATCACACCAACCCACACACACCTCCACACCCATACCCCACACACCCACTCCCACCCCACACTCCCTATCCCACCACACACCACCCTCACAGCTACCACCCTCCACACACACACCCCCCAACATCCCCCACACAGCCCCCACCCCACCCCCACACACCCCTACAGCACAAAGCACACCCCACCCGCAGCCCACCACCCCCAACCCCCACACCACCACCCCCCACCCCAACCCCCCCCACCTCCACCCACCTCCCCACCGAACCACACCCCTCACACAACCACCCACCCACCACCCCCCACACCACCACCCCACCACCTCCCCCCCCACAACCCTGCCCCCACCCCCACCCACCTACACACCCCCTCCACCTCCACACACAACCCCCCCACACCCCCCACCCCACCCACCAGCCACTCACCACCCACACATCCACCACCACCCCACACCCCCTCACACACCCCCAACCAACCACAACACGCCAACAACCCCCCCCACCCAATACAACCCACCCCACCCCACACCACCACCACACCCCAGACCCACACCACCCCAACCACCCCACACACTCCATCCCCACCCCCCCACATCACAACCCCACCCACCCCCCCCACACCCAACCACCCACACCACCACCCCACACCACCCCCCACACCCACTCACCTCCCCCACCCAACCCACCACCCCACCCTCCAACACCACCACCGAGCACCCTCCTTCCCCACCCCGCACCACCACCCACCCACACCCACCCCCACCACCACACCCACACCCCACCCCCGCCCCTACCCACACCCCACCACCACCCCCCCACACACACCCCACAAACCACACCCCACACCTCCAGCACACACGCACACCTCCATGCACCATCCCTCCTCCACCACCCACCACACCCCACTACCACCCCGCCACCCACTCCACCCCACCACCAGCACCCACAACCACACCCCACACCACAACACCACACCACACACGACCACCCACCCCCACCACGCCCCACCTCCAACACCCCACCACCACCCAACTCCGCACACCCCTCCACTACACCCACCCACACCACCCCCACCACACACCACCCGACCCCACACCATCCAAACTCCACCCCACCCACCCACCACCAACCAACAACCCACCCCACCACACCCCACACCCCACCCCCCCCACGCCCCATCCTACCACACCACACATCACACACACCACACCCCCCACACCACACACCACACCAACACTACTGACCACCTCCGCCACACCATCCCCACCAACAACCACGCCCTCCCCACCTCACACCCCCCTATCCACCCCCCACCCACCACACCACCACCCACACACCCACCACACCCACCCACCACCCATGCACCCTCCATCCAACCACCCCACAACATCAACACCACTCCACCTCTCACCACCCCCTCCCCACCCCACACCACACCCCAACCACCCACACACCCACACCCACCCCACACCCACCACACTACACCACCCCCACCACACCCCCACTACTTCACACAACATCACACCAACAATACCCACACCCCCACACACCCACACCCAACACACCCCACCCCACACACACATCCCCTACCACCCACCACCCCACACCACCGACATCTCCACCCCCCCCCCACCATCCAACCCCACCACACACCACACCCCACAACCACCCCCACCCTCCCACCCACCCACACCACTCCCCCATCCACCACCACCTTCACCACCCTCCCCCCACACAACCACACACACCCACCCTACCCCCACACGCAAACACACCACACACACCCACACCACCCCCCACACCCCCCCACCACACCCACCCCCCACCCACCCCCCCACCACCTCACGCCACACAACCACCCACCCCATCACACCAATCCACACCAACAGCCCACCACCCACCACAACACACCACCCACCCCACCCCCCACCCCCCCCCCTCACACCCCCCACCCCACACACCCACCCCCCCCCACCCCCAAACCAACCACCCACACCCACACATAGCCCCACCCCCACCCCCACCCCCACTCACATCACACCCACACCCACCACCAACTCCCGCACCCCACACCCCCCGCACACACCAAACCCACCCCCAGCACCACACCAACCACACCCACCCCCACCCCCACCCCCCACACACACCAAGCACACCCCCCACCACCCCCCCACCTCCCCCCCAACCCCACACACTCCCCCAGTCCACCCACACCCCCCCACCCCCCCAACGCCCCCACCCCACCACACCCACCCACCCCACCCCACCCCCACACACCCAACCCACACACACAACACCCCACCACACCACCCCCCCCCACACCACCCCCACCACCACCCCTCACCCCACAACACCTCACCCACCACCCATCACCCCACACACCACCTCCACCAACCACACCCCCACCCGCCACACCCCACACCACACCCCCACCCCACACCACCACACCCCCACCCACACCAACCCAACCACCATCCCCCCCCCATCCCCCACACTCCACCACCCACCACTCACACCACACACGCACTCCCCCACCCCCCACCCCCCCCCGCCCCTCCACACACAACCCCCCCCTCCCCCACCCCCCACCACCCCAACCTTTACCCACACCCACACCCACCCCCCACCCCCCCACACAACCGCACCCGCACATCCCACCCCACAACCACTCACACTACACCCACCACCCCCCACAAGCCACACCGCACCCCCCACCCGACACCACCACCCCCACCCTTCCCACAAGCCACCACCACACCCCGCCCTCCCTACACCCCAACAACCACCCCCATCCACCACACACACCCACCCACACCCCCACCACCACCCCCCACCCCCCACCCCGAATAACCCCCTCCCCACAACCCACCCCACACACCCCCCCCCCACACCACCCCACCCCACACCCCACACCCCCACACCAACCCCCACCCCCCACCACAGCCCCCCCACCACTACAACCCACCCACAACACAAACACCCAAGCCCCCACCACACACCCCCACCCAACCACCCCCTCCACCCCCTCACCACCCACATCCACCACCCCACCCACCCCCACCCACACCCACACACCAGCACCACACACCCACCACACCCACTCCACCACATCCACACCCACCCTCCACCACACGCACCCTCACCCCACCCACCACTCCCACACCACCCCACACGACCACGCCCCCGCTCCCACACCCCCCAACACCCACACCACCACCCACCACTTCACCCACCACCCCACACCACCCCCACCCCCACCCCACCACCCCCACCACCCTCCACAACCCCACCAAACAACGCCCACCACACCACACCCCACCCCCCCACCACCTCCACACACCCCTACAACCATCCACCCACCACACCCCCTCCCCCCCACCCCACACCCACACACCAACCCCCCACACACACACACACCCACCCACCATCCACCCCACAACACCCACTCCCACCCCCCCAACACCCCCCCTCCCACCCACACCACCACCATCCCCCCACCCATCAGACCACCCACCCCCACACCCACCTTACACACACTCCACCCACCACCCCACCACCACCCACCCAACCACACCCACAACACACCCCCACCCCCCCACACATCCCCCCCGCACACCAACCCACACCAACACCCCTGCACCCCAACACCCCACACCCCCCCCACCACTCTCCACCACACCACCCACACCCCCCCACCCCCCCCCAGACCAACACACCAACACAAGCTCCACACCCCCCACCCCCCCTCCCCACACTCCCCACCCCACACCCCCCCCCACCCCCCACCCCCCACACCACCACCCCCACTCCACCCACCACCACCCCCACCCCCCGCAATACACCCACTCCCCCCACCCACCCACACCCACAACATCCACCCCCCTCCTAACCACACCCCCCACACCCACCCCCCCACCCACCCCAATCACCCCCAATCAACACCACCCCCCCACCCCACCCCCACACCCCACCACACCACACACACACCCCTCAAACACACACTCCACACCCAATCTCCCCCAACCCCCACCACCACACCCCCCCCCCACCCCCCCACACCTCCCACACCCACCCCACCCAACACCCCCACATCCACACCCCCACAACACACACCTCACCAAACCACCAAACCCACCCACAAACCACACACACACCCCCCCCACACCCACCACCCACACGCCAACACCACACACTCCTCCAACCAGACCCTCCCCACCATCCACCACCACCACGACCCCACCCAAACCCACCCTCCCCAGCCACCCCTCCACCCCACACCCCACCCCCACACCCACCCACCCCCACCACCCACCCCTCCACCACCACCCCACACACACACCCACCCCCCAACCCCAGCACACCACCACACCTCCACCACCCACACACAACCCACCACCCCCCACCCCACACCCACCCCTCACTTCCCCACCCACCATCACACACCACCCACCCACCGACCCCACACCCCCACCCCCACCACCCCCACCCCCACCACCACACACCCGCCCACCCACACCATCCCCAACCCCACCCACTCCCCACCCCCACACCACGACCCGCCACCTACCCCCCACCACCCACACCAACCACCACACCCCTCCCACACACAACCACAACACCCCCAACACCACCAGCAACTCCCCCTCCACCCCCCACACACACCCACACACCACCACACACCACCCCACCGCCACCACACACCCCCCCACCCCTCCCACCACCCACCACCACCCCTCCACACAAACCCAACCCCCCACACCACACCCCCACCCACCTCCACACACACCCTACCGCACCTCCCCCAACCCCCAACCACACCAACCAACACACACCACCCGCACCCACCCCACCAGCCCAACACACCCCCCCCCTACCACCCCCTCACCCCCACACACCAACCCACACCAGCATCACCCACCTACCACCAGCCCCCCCCACCCAACCCCCCACCCCCCACACCCACACCCCCACCCACTACACACCACCACCACACCACACCACCCACCACACACCCCCCCATCCACACCACCACAACCCCACCACCCCCTCCCCCCACCTCCACCCACCACCCACCCCAGACACACCCCACACACACCCACCCACCCTCACCTCACCACCCCACACACCCCCCCCACCACACCAGTTCACACCCACCAACACCCAACAACCGACCCACCCACCCTCACACCACCCCACCACACCCCACGCCACCCCACACCCTCACGCCCCCACACCCACCCACCCACACCCCACCCACCCCCACCACACCCACACCACCACCATCAACCACCTCCCCCACCCCCCACCTACCCACACCCCACCGCACATCCCCCACCACCCACACCCCCACCACCCCCCGCTCACACCCACCACACCCAACACCACACCACCCACACCTCCACCACCTACCACCAGCCTGCCCCACCGACACACCAACACCCACACCACACACCCCACCCCCCGGCCAGCCCACACCTCCCCACCCACACCACACCCACCACCCCCATCACACTCCACACCCCCCCACCTCAACCCCAACCCCCCCCACACACCACCGCACTCCCCACCACCCCAACCCAACCCACCACCCCCCACCCAAACCCAAAACCAACCACACCCCACCCCCCCCGCCACCACCACCCCCACAACCCAACCCACATCCCCCACCCCCCCACCTCCCGCCCCAACCAACCCACCACCCCGTCACCCCCACCCCACAACCACCACCCACACCAACCCACCACATCCACCACGCACCCCTCCCACACACACCCACACACACACACAACCACAAGCCACCCAACCACACCACCCACCCCCCCACCCACACCCATACAACAACACCACACAACTCGACACCCACACAACCCTCACCCCCCCACACACCACAACCACCACCCACCACACACACCCCCACATCCCTCCAATCCCTCACACACACTCACTCACCCACTCACTCCCAACCCCACACCACCACACACACCCCACCACCAACACCACCCACCCCACCCCCACACACCCCACTCCCCCACCACACACCCACACCCCCCACCCACACCCACACCCCCCCCCAATCACCCACCGCCAACACCCAACTCACCACCCCCACCCACCCACCACCCACAACCACATCACCGCCACCCAAACACCCACACGCCCAACATACCCACCCCCACCCCCACCCCCCACTCCACTCCCCCTCCACCCACACCCTCCCACACCCCCCCCACCACCCTCACCCACCACACACACACCACCCCACCCCCCACCACCTCCCCCCAGCACACCCCACCAAGCGCTCCCAACCACCACCACAGCCCCCCCACCCACCACCCCCACCCCACCAACCCCCCACACCGCACCACACCCACCACCACCACAACACAACACACCAACCCCCCCACCACCACCCACGCCAACCACCCTTCCCCCCCACCCCCCACCTCCACCATCCCAGCACCAACACCCCCCCCGAACACCCACCAGCACACACCACCCCACACACCACCCCCATCACTACACACCACAAGCCCCCACCACACCCATACACCCCCCCCCCCCACACACCACACCACCCCCCCCCCACCACCCCCCACCCTACACCACTCACCCCACTCCCCCCACCCTCACCCCACCCCCCCACCACCCCCCATTCCCCCCCACACCCCCAATCCCACCCACACCCACACCACCAACCCACACCACAACCACCCCACCCCCCCCCCACCACAGCCCACCAGCCCACCACCATCCAACCAACCCACCCCCCCCCCCCCCCCACACCCACCCCCCCCACACCCCCACCACCACCCCACACCACCCCCACCCCACTCACCCCCCCCCAACACCACCCACCCCCCACCCACCCACCACACCCCACCCCCCACCACACACTACCCACCCACACCCCCACACCCCCACCCCCCCCCCCAGCACCCCCCCACCCCGACACCCCCACACCACCAACAACCACACCACCCTCCCCCCACCACCCACACCCACACCAAACCCACAGCCCCCCACCCCCACCCCCCCCACCCACACCCACTCCACCCCACACCCACCACACACCCTACCACCCCCTCCCCCATCCCCATCATCACCACCCAACACCACCCCCCACTCACCCCCACCACCCCACCCCCACCACCCCCCACCCCCCACCCCCACCCCACCCAACCCCACACCAACTAACCCTACCCCCCCCCACCCCCCAGCCCACACCCACACACCCAACCCCCCCACCTACACAAACCCCAGCACCATCCCACACAACACACCACACACCCCCCCAACCTCACCCCACCACACACACACCACCACACCCACCCCACCACACCCACTACACACCCCCACCACCCCCCCCCTCCCACCCACACCCACCCACACCCCCCCCACACACACCCACCACCCACCCGCCCCCCCCCACACCACCCCACCCCACCACCAACACCCCCCACCACACATCACAACACCACCACCACACCCACCACCACCCCCCCACACCCCCACCCACCCCCCCCTACCCCACCACAACCCGCCCCACTCCACGCCACAACCCCACCCACACCCACAACCACCTCCAACACCCACCCCACCCACCACACCCCTCCACCACACCCACCATCCTCCTCACCCCCCACCACCCCCACCCAACACCCACCCCCACCCCCTCACACCCATACCACCCACACCACCCCACACCCCAACCACCCACCCCACCACCCCCCACACCAACCCCACACCCCCCTCCCCCACCCCACCCCCCCACCCACCCACACCCCCCCCCACCCTCACCACACTCACCACACCACTCACCACCAACACTCACCACCCCACCCAACCCCCCCACCACCCACAACCCACCCCCCACCACTCCCCCCACCACCTACCACCCCAACCACCCCCACCCTCTCACACCACCACCACCCACACCCCCCAAAGCACACCACCCCACCCCCCACACACCACGCTCAGCACACACCCACCCCACAACCCCCACCACCCCACCCACACCCCCCACACAACACACACAACCCAGCCCCCCCCACCCCAACCACCACAACCCCCACATCCTCCCCAACCAACCCCACCCCCCCCCACCCCACACAACCCCCCACCCCCACACCACACACCACACCCCCCACCCAGCCCAAACACACCCCCCCACCTCACACCCCACCCCCCCATCCCCCCACCCTACCCCCCCACCCCCACTCCCACCAACACCACCTACACCCACCCACACACCCACACCCCACAACACACCCAGCCCACTCCCCACCCCCCACCACACCGCCACCTCACCCCACCCGCCCACCACACACCCCCACAACACCCCCCACTCCACATCACGCCCACCCCACACACACTCCACCCCACCACACACCCCCAACAACAACCCACACACATCCACCACCCCCCCCCCCCACCTCACCCCCACCAACCCCCCACCCCACACCCAACCCACCACACACCCACCAATCCCACCCACCACACCACAATCACACCACACACCCCACCCCCACCCCCCCCCCCACCCCCCCCCACCAAGCCCACACACTACCCCACCCCCAACCGCCCACCCCCCCACCACCACCCACACCCCACAACACCCCCCCCCCCACCCCCCCACCAACCCCCCACCTCCCCCCACCTTACCACCCCCCACCCCAACACCCCACCTACCCCCCACATCCACACCAATCAACCCCCCACAACCACCCCCACCCACCCAACACCCACCTCCCCCCCACACACCAACCCCCACCACCATCCCCCCCACCACCACACACCCACCACACTCACCCACCCCTCACCAACCCCCCCCCACAACACACCCCCCACCCCACCCACCACCCCCTCCAACACCCCCCGACCCATCACACCACGCCCAACCCACCCCACCAACACCCCCCACTACACCACCCCCACCAACACCCACAACCCCCACCCACACTAACACCACCACACCCCCCCCCACCCCCCCCCCCCCCCCACCCCACCCCCCACACACACCCCCCCACACACCCACCTCCACCACCCCCACACCCCCACCCCCCACACACCACTAACCATCACCCACCCCCCACACACCACAACCACTACATCCCCCCACCACCAACACACCCATCCCCACCTCCCCACCCACCCACACACCCCACGCACCAACCCCCCCAACCCCCCCCCCCCCCCACCCCACCCTCCCCACCCCCACCCACCACCCCCCCCCACCCCCCCCACCCCACACCACACCCCACCACACACACACCCACCCACCCACCCCACACCATCCACCCACCCCACACCCCCACACACCTCCACCAACCACCAACCCCCCCCCACCACCCCCCCTCCACCCACACATCACCACTCCCCCCCCACCCCCATCACCCCATCCACCAAACACCCAACACACCCACACACCCCCCCAACTCCCCCACCCCATCCCCCCCCACACCACCCACCCTCCCCACACACCCATCACCCCCACACCCACCCCCCACACCCCCCCAGCACACCCACCCCCCCACACACCCATTCCCCACCCCACCCCCCACCAACCCACCCAAGCCACACCCCACTAACACCACCCACAAAACCACCTAACCACCCACCTCAAAGCACCCACCACCCCCGCCACCTACCCAACACCCCCCCACTCACCCCCACACCACCCCCATACCCACAAACACCACCCCCCACCACCACACCACCCCACCCACACCCCCCCACTCCAACCCACCCCCCCCACCCACCACCAACCCCACACCCCCCCAAAGGCAACCCACCCCACCCCCATCCACCCCCACATCCAACCCCACCCACCAACCCACCCCACCCCACGCCCCACCACCCCACCCCCCACCCCACACACCTCCCCACCCCCCCCACCCACCCCCCACCCCATCACACCCCACAGCACCCACCAACACACACCACCCCTACAACACCCCCCACACCCCCACACCACACCCACACCCCAAGCGATGTCTTATTCTATCTGTAATAACAGACGGACTCAAGATCGATCTAGGGCACCTCTATCCCTGAAGGTGTCCTCCGGACCCGCAACCAACTCTATCCCCACTTTTCCAGGAGCCACATCTCAAAGAAATCTCGGTGCTCCTGGAAAAAGGAGGCGAATAGAAGAGGTCACTTTATACAGAGCTTGTTGCCTGTCCCCTTTTCGTAATCCCCAAACGCGCAGGAGTCAGCTAAGAGTGATCCTAAATATGAGCCATAAACAAAATCTTCTGGATTCCAGTTCTGGGGGCAAGGACCCTACAGATACAAGCTCCCCCTTTCGGTCTGCCGACCAGCTCCGAGAGTATTTACCAGGCGTGATCGGAGACCCTTGATCCTACCTCAGAGGCCGACGGACTTCAGAATCTTTTCCTACTGGACATTGGATACTTAGTTGCGAACTCGTGAGGACAGACTCAAAGGACCACCTTGGAGTCTAATGCACGACCACCAAGAACTGGGATTTATAATAAACTGGAAAAGTCAGAACTGACTCCCTCACGCACGCCCACTATTTTAGGGGCTCAAACTAGACCTTAGCAAACAGCTGCGCAAAACCCAGCTAGAGAGGGTAGAGACCTGTGATCAACCTAGCAAATCCTTGGTTCAGCAAGAAGAGTCCAAGGCAGTACTTGGCAAGTGGCCTAGGCTCACTTAGCGAGCCTGGTGGACCTATGTACCGGATTGCAGACTTTTTGATTGAGACCTTCCAGATTCACTTTCTAATCATCTTCAAGCCGGAAATCAGTTCGCCACGGAAGAGATCCCCGTTTCGTCGGAGATGAAGATCTGAATTCGTCAATGGTATAGACGAGGATTTTATTCTCCAAGAAAGCCGTTCTCTTGCCCTCTTCCGTCGATCACAGGTTACCATGGACGCATCTCAAAACACTGGGAGGGCATTGTCAGGATCACTATGTTCAGGAGAAGGGACCTATCCCACACCAGTTACCGCACATAAATTTGTCTGGAATATTCTAGCGGTATGGAAAGTCTTAATTCATTTCAGGACCTGTGCTCAACCAGACAGTTCTTATCTTGAGCGGACAACACAGTAGTAATGTCAACATAAATCGACAAGGAGGAACACCACTCTTTGACTCTGAACAGATTGACCTCAACTATGGAACTGTGCAATCGATGGAGAACATTCGTCCAGGGTCGCTCTCACTCCAGAGTGGGAGAATTGATAGCGGACTTCCTTTCGAAGAAAGTGTCTTCCGTCGGATAGGACGCTGTCGTCAAGGATCTTCTCGCTGATAACCAAGATACGACTTCCGGATAGACCTGTTCGCGTCATCCATGAACAACAGACTTCCGATATTTTTGCTCCAAAAATAAAGGAAGAGAAGGGACGCGTGGACGCATTTTTCATTCCCTTGGAACAGGTCTGAGCGTATGCGTTCCCTCCTTCAAAACTTATCCACTAGTTCTCAGGAAGATCCGGAAAGACGAGGCATCAGGTGATTCTCTATCGCACCACACTGCCCAGCCGAGCGTTGGTTTCAAGATCTTCTTCCTCTATTGGTGAGGCAACCTTGGCAATTCCATGGTGCAAGGATTCTGGTCTACCAACCAGTATCAGAGACCCCACGAACACCGGAAGCACCTCAGACTTGACCGTCTGGCCGTTAATCGGCGAGTCAGCCCAGAGCAGAAGGCTCTCTGAGGCGTGCCAGCCATCACTTTTAGTGGAAAGTAGAAGAGCCCCACCAGAAGGTCTACTCTTCAAGACTAAATGCATTTATAGATGTGGTGTGAAGATGAAAGGGATAGCCCAAGAGAAGCTTCTTTGCCGGCTATAGCTGACTTCATCATAGCGCTTTACTGACAAAGGGAAAGTCACTATCCACGCTAGAGGTTACAGATCCGCGGATCTCGGCTGATTCACCATAGGTTTTTGAAGATGGATCGCTCGGTTGTCTTGCTGCCTCCTTCAATTATCAGCCCTGTTAACGTTCTCTATCTCTTCAAGAGACCCACTTTCAGGCCGGTTAGGTACCCTCTTGGGCTCTCCCAAAGGTGTTAGAGCATTAGCAAAGCCTCCTTTCGAAAAACCACTCCTTTCGCATTCCCTGCTAGACCACAACGATAAAGACATGTTTTCTCTTGCAGTAGCCATCAAGGTCAACGGCAGTGAGCTCTCTTCATTGCTCTGTCAATCGCAAGAGGCCACATAAGGATGGGGAGAACGGAGGGGTCCGTTTTATCCCCAACGCGAAGTTTATCGCTAGACACCAATCAGAAACTTCGGGCCTGTAGAAATTTTCTTCGCCCCACTCACCAAGTTCGTCATACGAGAGGATAAGTTATGTGCCCACGCTGAGAGGCCTAAGTGGTACCTGCGACAAAGTAAAGAATCTACGAAAATAGACCAACTCGTTCGTAATTACTAAAGCTCCTTTCTCTCAGCTTCTAAAAGCACCTTATCCAGATGGTGTAGCCAGCCATCAAAAGCCTGCAGCGCTCTAACGCCAGAGTCTCTGACACTAACCTCAGGCGCACGACACTAGGAGGCATTAGCTCTTGTGGGGCCCTGTTCCAGGGCGCTCTGTTGAGGAATATATGTAGAGCCGCTTTACTGGAGAGTTTTTTCAGAATTTCTTTCACAACTTACTACCTTAAAGATGTCCCGCGGTCGGAAGGAAATTTTTCCATAGTTTCCTATTCAATGCCGGCAGCATTTCTATAGTCACTAAATCTGATAGGGCGCCCCCCAAGTACAACATCGTGGACTGGTCGATAGCAAAGTAGGCAAATATATCATTCTTTTGAAGAAATTCATGAAAAATTATCACTTAATTTTTTATTTACAATAAAGAATTATATATTTGCCTACAATCCTCCCTCCATCCCCCGTTCCATTAGCTACATGGCATGGTTAGCCGGAAAGGAGTAAAGAGGAAGATTATAAGACAGATTTAGTTGGCGCTGTTGTGGCACTCGGGAGAGGGCGCCCTTAATGTTGGCGTGGGGTTTATAGGATTAGGAACAATAGGGAAAAATTATTTTCGGGTTATAATATTCGGCTTGGCAAGCGATTCGAGGACGAATAGCAAAGTAGGCAAAGTATATAATTCTTTATTTGTAAATGAATAAAATTAGTGATAATTTTTATGTTTGATTGGGATAACTAAATGGTGCATAGTTATCAGCTCAATATAGTTTTTTTCCGATTTTTGTTCACTTTTCATCTTTTTTTCTTTCCTTTTTTTTAATATTTTTTTTGTGAGCTACTGTATAATGTAAATGCAATCTTCAGATTGGGTTATGTCAGGCAAAGTTAATAGGAATTTGCAATGAAATTTTTATTTCAAATTATACCATTCCAAAAAGTTTTTATTTAATACTTTGTTCTAGATTGCCGGTTAAAGCAATTGTGCTGCATTTTACTAGTTACTCTTTATAAATAACATTAGATTACTAAAACCCACATAAGGCTGCTGTTTTTTCGTGCGTGCCACTTTATATGATTGAAAGGGGTGCAATATGTAAAACATGCCATAATATCACTGTGGATATTGAAGCAGCTAATAAATTTATGTTCTGCATTTTATTTTCTATTTGTTACTTTTATACTGGTATTAAGCCGTGTAGAGTTCAATTGCTAAATTATCAGGCTGTATTTCATATATTCCCAATATTCTATAACATAATAGTAAAATATCATGATAATTCCCAGTTCTTGTTTTTTCACATTAAATTTGTAGTTTCCTAAAGGTTAATGATATTTCTTTAAACTTAAATTAGTTTGGTCATAAGTGTTATATTTTAAGTGATTATTAATCAACTATCCAAAGCAGTGGATACTTTCACTATAATGAAACTACGATCCCTTCTTAGATTACGGAAGCTACCGGTTCCTTAATTCATATTTTCAAATATATTTTTTGCTTATCAAGAGAATGATTAAGATAATATTTGTAACAGTTTTGAAATACCAGTACCTATAATGATTTTATTTGATATTATATTTCATATAATTAATGTACTTGCAAATCAAGCGTGGAAATTTGAAATAAGCCACTTTATGATGTATATATTTTATTCTATGAGCATGCAACATGTGGATACGTGTAGAATATACTTCAGTTGCCTCTCAAGTTTTTTTTAATCAATTTGTTGCAACAAATTGCCAGTGTCTCATGTACAGAAAGACCAATAGCATTGCCAATTCTGATTGTGCAAATATATTCATTGCAACAAGCTCTTTTGATACCATTTTATCTATGTGTGCTTTGATAAATAATTTGTATTTAGATTATAGCATAGAGCATATTATATGTCAAGAGGGAGATTTAGCCTATACTGTTACCCAGCTTTATTCTGTCCCTCTTACTATACACAGAGCCAAATTAATATGTAAAAGTTCAATAGAAATAGTGAAAGTTTAAATAATTGTGTGAAAATTGCTTTTTCACGCTATTGTAAAGACTGCAAAAGGATATTGCATTTTTTTAACCTTCCAGCCTCATTAATATTAGACAGATATTTTGTTTAACAGGAAAAAAGTAAAGTTCTGTCGTGAAAAGATACTTTTATAGATACAAATGGTCATAGGGTGAGTGACTTTGTTTATCCATAGATGCCAAGTTCAAAAAAAAATTTGCAGTGAGATCATTCACATCGTGTTTGAAAGCAGTGCGCACGCTGCGCGCGTTACCACATGTGCCGCGCGCGCAGTAGTTATTTTACACAAAGGAGGCACGCGCGCACGCTACAATGTTTCACGCGAATTAAGCTATCTTGCATATAACGATCGCCTGCATGAAACATCGCACTCGCAGGGATTGATACGCGACAAATCTGCCAATATTTAGGTTTTGAGACTCCAAAATGGTCAAAAAATGTATAATAATTGTACTTTTTCTCATTTGCGTGAGAAATGGGGTGTTCTGCGTGAGATCGTGAGACGGACCCGAAATGCGTGATTCCTACGCAAGATGCGTGAGACTTGGTAGCTCTGGTTTATCTCAAAGTTAATCTCAAAAGAAGTAGCCAAAGTTGAAACCTTACAACTTGTCATATTATTACTATGTATGTCATTAAACCAGGATTGCAATAATATCGCAACACCATAAAGCGGTGCTGTCTGATCAATGTCAATAAAAAATCATTTATATTATATATCGAGTATTTTGTTGAACATTTTGCATTTTATACAATGTTCTCTCATCCTTTATAATCTTCATTCTGTAATCCTGATCATGTCCTACTCTACCCCTTCATTTTTTTCATTCAAAATCCTTTTTAAGTGATCACCTTGTACATTCCTTTTATATCACATGACTAT
>CALNVZ010000588.1:1185-12163 GCA_940671915.1 Paracentrotus lividus | reverse complement strand
TGTACATAAAGTCAATGGAGGAGGAAATCAATACCTGACAAATGTGAAATTCGGCCAATTTCATTAATGATTATTGTTAATTCTACTGTGCGTTATGTCACGAAACTTGGCACACTGCTTCAACTGATCTCTAACTAACAGGATCTTGATTCAAATTACGTATTCGAAAATTCACTGAACCATGACGAAGCCCGAAACTTTCTTCTCATGATTTTCTTGTGTCTTGTGCCCACTGAGGCGTGAAACGTCGGGATTTTTGTGAAAATGAAATCAAAAGTACTTCCCCAAAAAGAATTTTTATAATTTTTATAATTTGAATTTTAGTCCATACGTGAGAAAAGGGTTTTTTCAGTCTCACGAGCTCACTGAAGCATGAATTTGTTACTGAGATGCTTTCTGGTGCAACAAATTACTGCAATGCATTTTCGTAATTCTAATGTTCAAGTTCGTGTTATTCTAGAGATTGCGATGGATATGAAATGAATTGTAAATGTTTGGGAGCAGGATTTTGAATAAGTCGAAAATTAGATAGAGTTTTCACATTTTTGAGTATTTTTGGCACATTTCGGTGGTTTTCAAGTCGACACGCCACTATTACAGCGCCGATATTTTGAAAACGAGCACATGGACCCCCATTTTTTAATGTTCTTACTCTTTTAGTTTATATTTCTCTACAACTTCGCAACTTTTGATGAAATTTACATGGATTTGAATGTTCGAGAGCATGATTTTGAATCAAGTGTAATATAGGTTGGATTTTGAGACTTGTTTGACGTTTTCGGCGCGTTTTTCAAGCCAATTCGCAACAATTCGGGCTCCGATAGCTTAAAAACGAGCACATGGACCCCCTTTTTTGAATGTTTCTTTCCATTGAGTATGTATTCCTCTACAACTTTGAAAATCTTTATGAAAATGACATGGATTTTGTATGTTTGGGAGCATAATTTTGAATCAAGTGTAACTTAGAGTGGATTTTCACGCTTTTTGGACGTTTTCGGTGCGTTTTTGTGATTTTTCAAGCCGATTTGCGAGTATTCGGGCGCCGATAGTTCGAAAACGAGCACGTGGACCCCCCTTTTTTTTTAAAGTTTCTACATATTTATGATGAATCCCTCTACAACTTTGAAAAATTTGATGAGACTGTCATGGTTTTTAAAAAAAGTGCACCTTAAACTATATTTTTTTATTTTCTTGTAGATTCCAAGCTTCTAAGATATGGTTTTTGCCATTTTGAGCACCATGTTTCCCACATGAGGGCGCTGCTGGCTCGAAAATAAGTACAAATATGCCAGTTTAAACAATGTCCCCATCTTTGGTATAAACTTTGTAACAAATCGGGAAGGTTTGATAAAGTATGATACGGTTTTGAGAAAGTAATGACGATTTGAACTCGTTTGTTGCCATCGCGAGGTCTAACAGAGGCCAATTTCTTGAATTATGCGTATTTTACATGCCATCCAAATATGGCAACTTCAAAGTCAGGTAGCAAAAAATCAAGCACATGAACCTATATTATTTTTTGCATTTTTGGCATACATAGATACCAAAGTAACTCTGTGCAAAATTTGGTGAAAATGACATGGACTTCGTTTCAACTGTGCAACGTCCTTAAGGTGCCCTCACACTAGAGCGTGTTGAGGTAACGTGTGTCTATAACGTTCACGATTTTCACTCGCAATTCGACTATGTCCAAAATACGCTCAAGAACGCTCTGTATTTTCCCTGCCCAAAATGGAATTTTTAATGAGCACTAAACGACTGAGAAGCGAATAAATAGCGTCAGGGTAACGATGACTGCGCGTGCTTAGCGTCCACCTCACGATTGCCGAGCGTTAGCAACGACTGAACAGCGATGACCAACTTATGTCTAGCGGGTTTAGACGTGTTAAAGAACGTTAGGAAACGCCAAACTTATGCGTATTGTGTAAAGACTGCCCGACGTTCGTGGAATGTTAATTGCACTTTTGCGTAAGTTCATGAGCGCGGACTGTCGTTCGAAAATCGCTTTGCAAACGTAGGAAAGCGTTTGCTTTTCGTTGGTATACGCAGAGAAAACGCAGAGGAACGTTGAGGTCAATTTTTGATTTTGAACATGTTCAAATTTTTTTGCGTGTAACAGCGTTCTTATGAAGACGCTTTGAAAGCGTTGGGCATTCGCTATTTGATCGTGTTGCGCGTTGGGGAAACGTTCCTTCAACGTTCGAAATGCATCCAGCCAACGCAGAACTTTTGTTTGTATGTTTTTTAACTCAATTTCCTCATGTCATCAAATGTGGGCGTATGTTTTTTACCTCAATTCCTAATGTCACCAAATGGGGGCGGTTTGTGTTATCGAATAAAATTATTAAAGCTTATTTTGTTTTGTGCTCAGTAGTTTGCCCTCCCTGTTTAAGTGCTATTTTTACATGTAAAGTATCTATTCCGTATAATGAAATATAAAATTTTCTTCTTGAAATATACATGTAATTGTTTTCTAAGAATTGTATCTAAAAACTTTTAAATGTTAACAAAAATGTGGTATTTCTATATTTTATATTATATTAATCATATTGGAGCAATTTATTACCTTAAAAATACGAAGTTCAAAAGAACACCAGCAGAATTTACATTGTTTTTCATTAAGCTTGGATGTTATTTTTATTTTATTATTATTATTATTGTTTATTTATTTATTTTGTTATTATTATTATTATTATTTATTTATTTATTATTTTTTGCTCTAGCCACACCATTTTGCTCCAGCTTAAATTTCTTGAATTTGTTTGTCCCCTCTCAACTCTCCGGGAAGCTGGCAGTGGCGGATCCAAAACAGATAATTTTTTAAATTTTTAAATTATAACCTTTTTGACCAACAGTGTAGTTAAAAATGCAATGTTTTCTATCTCAAGAAAACAATACCATCTTATAACACCCTAATATTGTATTGAGTGTAGATGTAGTGTAACAGAGTATGGTAGGGGACATTTGGCCCGACCCCTTCGTCTTGATTAGGGTTGAGAAATTTTAAAAAGTATATTTTTTCTAATATGAAACAAGCCCGTCCATTCATTTAGTTCATCTTGATTTAAAGAAAGCGCAAGCTGATTTTTTCATCCATCAATTTATTTGAAATCAATTAAGTGCTAAAAAAAAAAATCATAATTATGAGGGGGTATAACACCTCAGGAGCATATAGGGAAAATAGAACAAAAGTGAAAAGAAAATGTTTATGCAGTTATCAGAATGCATTGACTGTTCAACACTGTTAATATGCCAATACAATGAATAAACAAATTTGTGCCCATAAATTTGAGATCAACAAAGCTTCCCCACAACCCCCCACCCCCCCCCCAAAAAAAAAAAATGTATTGCACAATGTTATGTTTGCAAACGACTTTGGGTCTATAATAAAACTCTTTTGAGTTTCAGATCTCAATTTCTCATTAATGTTCTTTTCTGTTTCTTTTTCCTATTTTCAACTTCCAGTCTCTCTCCCATTATCTTATATGGGTGTGCAAACGCACACCGCCTGCCTCGTCGAATGCCATCACCTGAAGAAGAGCAAAATAGGCGTCGCCACGATCCTATCATAGTCCGATTCGGCTCCATGATAGATAGAGACGCGGTGTTAAATGCTTACCAGCGAGCTCAGTTTGCACGACTGCAAACTCCCCCTACAGGAGACCATGTAGATGCTGTTCGCCACAATTTTCGCATCATTACCGACCTACCAGCTGTACTAAAAAAGAAGCGATTTTTGCTAGAGCAGAAAGCGTATCTGATGAGAAAAAACGAAAACAAATCCACTCGAATCAAGTTAATTGGTCTGAATCTTCAGCTTGAATGTCGCGAAAAAAGGATGCGCATCAGCAGGAGAGTGTGATCGTCATGATTTCAAGATGAGATGATCGATATAGGCCCTAGAAAGCTAATTTTGTTTTTAGCTAAGTGACAGTTTTGTTCAAAGGTTGAGAAGTCAGATTGTCAAAGGAGTGTTGAAAAGTCAGTTGTCAAAGGATGTGAAAGTCAGTTTGTCGAAAGGATGAAAGTCAGTTTGTCAAAGGATGTGAAAGTCAGCTTGTCAGGGATGTGAAGAGTCATCGAACTTTATAGCCAATTTGATATTAAAAGAATAAGAAACAAAACAAAAGGACTGATGAATGTACTCGTCTAACAACAAGGACGGTGATTTTTTATGTGGATTTTTATGATGTGCCAGTGTTAAACTTTTTTGTTTATATTACTTACAAACATCTAATGAATGACAGAAAAATACGTGTTATTGTTGTTAAAGTGAAAGGGACAAATGAACAAAGAATTTAAGTTGCTAGTAATGTATTTTTGTTCTATGTTCTCTTACCCGTAAAGGTTGAATCAAAAATAAATCCTTTGTGTTACGAGAAGATTAAATGAAACAAAAGCATGCAGTTCAAGCAGGTTTCATGTCTAATTCAAAAATAGGAATGAAGAGTATGAATATGAAAAATAAACAGTAACACAGTAATGAAATAGGAAAATACAATAAAGAAATACATGTTTGATTGTAAAACAAGACATTCTTTGTGAATTTAAATAATTTGTTGTGCAAAAAAAAAGAAGAAAAAATACAAAATAAAAAGGTAAAACTTTTCATTCAAATGTTATGATTGCAAAAGTAGGCTAAAGCTGAACAAAACAATCACACCATGCCATCCCTCACCTTGATAAATTATACGAAGTTAACCACACTACGTAAACACTATTGACTGGGCGTGACGGAGGCTGGGGCGTTGCCGTGGATGAAAGGTGCTAGTGTGCGGTGATGAGGGACCCTAAACAATGAATGAATCGGGTATATAAAAGTAGGCCTCATAAAGAGTTATGTTTTGACTCAGTTCATCCCTCCCCGAATTCAGTTCCCTGTGCATAAATATATAATAAGCAAAAAAACCTGCGCTCAAGAACCAGGTTCGTGACCATTGTTGATAGAGCACAGCCATCGTACTACTTAAAGCTTTATATCAAGTGGGCATGGTGTGAATTGTTTTCGTTTTACTTTTAAGCCATATCTGCAATCATAACATTTGAAATGAAAGAAGTTTTACTTTTTATTTGTTATTTCTTCTTTTTTTGCACAACAATTATATTATACAAGATGTTTTACATCACAACTGTATTCTGTTTGTATTTTCCTTCATACTTGTTTTTTCTACTATAACTCTAATCTTCTTTGGAAATAGAATAGTGACTGCATGTTTAGTTCATTTACTCTCAAGTAACAAGGAATTATTTTGAATAAGCACTATCGGGTAAAGACAACAAAAAAACATAGAGCAACTAAATTTCTTTTTCATATTGTCTTACTTAACAACAAACAAGTATTTCCTGAATTCAGTAGATTTGAAGGTATTAACAAAAAGTATTACACTGGACATCATAAAAATCCACATGAAAACACCTTCCTGTGTAGCGAGTAACATCAGTCTTTTGTTTTTTTTATTTCTTTTTAATCAAATGTATAAAGTTCGATGACTTTCACTCACTTGACAAAGCGCACTCAACATACCTTTGACAATATGATTTCACACCTTGTACACAACTGACTTTCCACCATGCTGACAAACTGACTATTCACATCCTTGCAAATCGGTACTTCAATCGCTTTGACAAAACTGTCAACTAGCTAAAACAAATGCTTTCTAGGGCCTATAGTCGATCAACTCATCTTGAATCATGAGATCACTTCCATGCTGATGCAGTCTTTTTCGCGACATTCAGCTGAGAATTCAGACCAATTAACATGTATTCGAGGATTTGTTTTCGTTTTCTCTCACAGATACCTTTACCTGACTCTTAGCAAAATCGCTTCTTTTATTATGTACAGGTGGTAGGTTCGTATTGATGCTGAAAACTTGTGGCGAACAGCATCTACTGCTCCCCTGTGGGGGAGTTTGCATCGTGCACTGATGCTCGGCTGGTAAGCATTTAACACCGCGTCTCTATCACTAAGAGCGAATGCGGACTATGATAGGATACGTGGCGACGCCTATTTTGGCTACTCTAAAGGTGATGGCAATCGACGAGCAGCGGTGTGCGTTTGCAGCACCAGTATAAAGCAATAATGGGAGGAGAGACTGGAAAAATTTAAATAGAAAAGAAACAGAAAGAACATTAATGAGAAATGAGAATCTGAAAACTCAAAAGGTTTTATATAGACCAAGTCCGTTTGCAAACATAACATGTGCAAGTACAGTTTTTTTTGGGGGGGGGGGTTGGGAGCTTGTTGATCTCAAAATTATCATGGGCACAAGTTGTATTCATGTCGTGTAGGCATATAACAGTGCTTACAGTCATGCCATTCTGATCAACTCATAAACATTTCTTTCACTTTGTTCATTTCCTTATAGCTCCTGAGGTTTATAACCCCTCATAATATGCTTTTTTTTATTTAGCACTTAATGATTTCAATAAATTGATGGAAAAAACAGCTTGCGCTTCTTAAATCAAAGTTGGAACTAAATGAAGATGGACGGGTATGTTCATATAAAAGAAATAATACTTTTAAATTCTCACCCTAATCAAGACGTAAGGTCGGCCAATGATCCTACCTACTCTGTAAACTACATCTACACTCCAGAACAATATTAGGGTGTTATAAGATGTATTGTTCTGTAGATAGAACATTGCATTTTTAACTACCTGTTGTGTCAAAAGTCTATAATTTCAAATTAAAAAATATCTGTTTTGATCCGCACCTGCCGCTTCTCGGGAATTGAGAGGGAAGACAAATTCAAGAATTAGCTGAGGCAAATGTGTGTGGTAGACAAAGAATAATAAACTTAAATAATAATAATAATATAACACATAATAAATAATACAATAATATTATACTAAAAATAAAAATGACATCCAAGTCTTAATTGAAATGTCTTTCATGTTTTTTGAACTCGTATTTTAAGTAAAATGCCAATAGATTAATATAATAAAAAAGTACCTATTGTAGTTATAATTTTTAGAACATTCTAGAAAAACAATAATTTATAAGAAGGAAATTTAGTTCATTATACGGATAGAGTACTGACATGAAAAATAGCAACTTAACAGAGCAACTACTGAGCACACAAAACAAAATAAGCTTAAATTCGATAAACACAAAACCGCCCCCTTTAAAAGTGACTTAGGATTTGAAAGTAAAAACATACGCCCACTATTGATGACATGGGAAAATTGAGTTAAAAAACAAACAAAATTCATGACTTGGCTATGCATTTACGAACGTGAAAGAACGATTTCCCAACGAGCAACCGATCAATAAGACGAAAGCCAGACGCTTTCCAAAGCGATCCTAAACATAAGAACGCTGCTTACACGCAAAAAAATTTGAACATGTTCAAAACAAAATTTGACCTCAACGTTCCCTCGCGTTTCTCTGCGTATACCAACAAAAGCAAACGGCTTTCCTACGTTAGCAAAGCGATTTTCGAACACAGTCCGCGCTATGAACTTACGCAAAAGTGCTTAACATTCCAGAACGTCGGGCAAGTCTTTACACATACGCAATGAAGTTGGGTTCTAACGTCTTAACACGTCTAAACCGCAGACATAAGTTGGTCCACGCTGTCAGTCGTTGCTAGCTCGGCAACGTGAGGTGGACGCTAACGACGCGCATCATCGTTACCCTGAGCTATCTTATTCGCTTCTCAGTCCGTTTATGCTCATTGAAAATCCATTTGGGCAGGAAAATACAGAGGCGTTTAGCGTATTTTGGACATAGCCGAATTGGATGAAAATCGTGAGACGTTATAGACACACGTACCTCACACGCTCTAGGTGAGGGCACCTTAGGACGTTGCAGTCTAAAGCGAAGTCCATCTTCAACCAAATTGCACAGAGTTACTTTGGTCTTAGATGCAAAAAGCAAAAATATTTATATAGTTCATGTGCATTTTTGCTACCGTGCTTTGAAGTTGCCATATTTGGAGCATGTAAATCGATAATTAAGAAATTGGCCTCTGGTTAACCTCCGATGCCAACAAACGATTCAAGATCTCACTTACTTGCTCAAAACCGTATTCTACTTAATCAAAACCTTCCCATTTTACAAAGTTTATACCAAAGATGGGAATTGTTATAACTGCATATTTGGTACATTATTTTCGAGCCACGCAGCGCCCTCATGTGGGAAACATGGTGCTGCCAAATGGCAAAACCATATCTAGAAGCTTGAGAAATCTCACAGAAATAAAAATATAGTTTAAGGCTGCACTTTTTTTAAAACTGAGCAGTCTCTCAATTTTTTCAAAAGTTGTAGAGGAGATTCTCATAAGTGACACTTTAAAAAAAGGGGTCACGTAGTTGCTTCGTTTTCGAACTATCGGCGCCGACTCGCAAATCGCTTGAAAATACCAAAAACGCACGAAAACGTCCAAAAAGCGTGAAATCCACTCTAAAGTTAACTGATCAATTATGCCTCCCAAAGCATACAAAATCCATGTCATTTTCATAAAGATTTCAAAGTGTAGAGGAAACATCAATGAAGAAACATCAAAAGGGGGTCCATTGTGCTCGTTTTTAAGCATCGAGCCGAAATTGTTTGCGATTGGCTGAAAATGCGCCGAGACCCAAACAGTCTCAAATCAACCTATTTCACTTATTCAAATCATGCTCGTCGAACATCAAATCCATGTAATGTCATCAAAATAGTGCGAAGTTTAGATAAATAAACTAAGACAAGAACATAAAAATGGGGGCCAGTCTCGTTTCAAAATATCGCGCTGTAAATAGTGGCTGTCGACCTTGAAAACCACACGAAATGTGCCCAAAAATACTCAAATGTAAAACCTATCTAATTTTCGACTATATCAAAAGCCTGCTCCCAAACATTTACATTACATTTTCATATCCAATCGCGCAATCTCCTTAGAATAACACGAACTTGAACATTCAGAGTTACAAAATGCATTTGCAGTTAATTGTGCAAGGACACCAGAAAGCATCATCAGAAACAATTCATGTTCAGTGAGCTCGTGTAGACTGAAAACCCCTTTCTTCACGTATGGATAAATTCAATATAAAATATAAAAACTTTTTTTTGGGGAAGTACTTTTGATTTATTTTCATCACACAAAAATCCCGACGGTTCAAGCCTCAGTGGACAAACACAGAAATCATGAGAGGAGATAAGTTTCGGGGCTTAGCGTAGTGTTCAGTGAATTTCGAATACGTATATTGAAGTCGCAAGATCCTGTTAGCTTAGGATCAGTTGACAGCATTGTTCCAAGTATTCGTGAAAATACGCACAGTAGAATTAACAATAATCATTATGAATTGGCGAATTTACAATTGTCAGTAGTTGAGTTTCCTCCTCCATGTGACTTTATGTACAGAGGGTTAACAAAGTTTACAAAAGGAAATTGGCATATTTCATTGTCAGATTTTGTGTCCATTTGACTGTGAATGTATTTTTATGAAATTTGCACATAGCTTCAACTGGTCTCTAACTAACATGATGAGTTATTCCAGAATACGTTGAGAATAGTCACTGAAACCATGAAGAAGCCCCAAAACACTTTCTTCCTCATTTCCATGATTCTTTGTCTTGTGCTTGTCTCCCCGCCCTCCCACTGAAGGCGTGAAAATATCGGGAATTTTATGAATAAAAATCAAAGTACTCCGAAAAGCATGTTATACTTCAATCAAAGTTAGATTTGAAATTTTAAGTCCATACTGAGAAGGCTTTTCGCAGTTTCACGTGCTCCACTGAAGCTGAATTTGAAATAAATGCCATAGGACATTGCACGTGCCCAAAGAATATAAAACAACCAAAAATTTATCGACCTGCTTCGTAGTGTCGCATAAAATTCTACAATTCTTTTCGTAATTCTAAATGGCTATTTGGTTGGTTTGATGGGTTCATTCACAGTGGATTATTATTATGTTAGTTGTTTACTTATTACTTGTATATTGAATGATTTATATTTAAGATATAAAGGGACTAGTTATTAACAAGCTCATTTGTGCTTTTATATTCCCCACAATGTGTAGAACTAAGGAGAACAATGTTGTATATGTTTTTAATGGGAAATAATGAATTGATTGATGAATAATGGATATTTGTTGCATTAACCGTTCCACGCAATGAATTCATCAATAGATTTGATCAAATAATACCATGGAACGAATGAAAATGCGCAGTTTGGCGCAATTTCTGCATGCCACTCACCCGAAAATTGACGCAACTTTCCTTTTCGTATATTGGAAGCACGTTTTTGCCATATTTCTGACGTGTAATGTTTAAAACTGAAAAATGGGTCCGTTTCATGAATCAAATTGCTTTAGGCGTGAAACTTTCAAAAATGACATTTTTGCAGTTCAACATTGCTCACTGAACATGACTTTATGATTTTCCGTAAAAATGCTCCCAATTGGTGGCTAATTAAAATTCCCTAACATGACTATATAATTTTTAAAGTTCTCCTGGTTCAAAAATGATTGGTACATGAAAGGGAACTTTCTTGTGTTGTTTAGATATAGAATAATTTAGATATTACGATGATGATAAATAATATAATAAAATAATAATAATAATAATAATATACTAATAATTAATAAGATGATATAATAATAATATAATAATTAATAATAATGAATATGATAATATTATATAATATAATAAATGAATAATGATGATGTATAAATATTAATAAATAATAATATAATAGATGATAATGTAATATAATAAAAATATAATAATAATAATAATAATGATTAAATAATAATAAAATAAAAACTAAGAGAACAAGACAATATGAAAGATACTATGAGTAAAGGTGCTTGAAAATGACGGAGTCCACAGATTAGCGAACAAGCTCTGCGATAGTGAAACAGAGATATTACTACGTTTCAAAGTATTCATATCAAAACTATATCACGAAATAAGAAGTCACGAGCTGTATCATATCTTACAGAAAAGACCTTAATAGAAGCTCAGAACAAAGGAAGGGGAAAATGTTTTTAGTTA